>JARYHS010002331.1:0-17303 GCA_031002005.1 Vandiemenella viatica
TCGACGACGCCTTAGACTGCTTGAAAGGAGCTACATACTTCTCAACCATGGACATGCAGACAGGCTACTGGCAAATCGAGGTTGACGAAGCTGACAGAGAAAAGACGGCTTTTATTACACCTGATGGCCTCTATGAATTCAAAGTAATGCCATTCGGATTATGCAACGCTCCGGCCACATTCGAACGCATGATGGACAACTTACTTCGACACCTTAAGTGGACGACGTGTCTTTGTTATTTAGATGACATTGTTGTTTTCTCGAAAACATTTGAAGAACATCTGAGTCGCCTGTCACGGTGCTGATAGTGTGTCAGACTGCAGGACTCCGCCTCAATCCGAAGAAGTGCCTCTTCGTCGCCAGAGAGATAAAAATCCTGGGGCACCTGGTCAACGGAGTATGGCGTCCGCGCTGATCCAGATAAAGTAAGGGCAGTCATGGAATTTCCAACTCCTCAGCACATTCGTGATGTGAGAAGCTTTCTTGGGCTGTGCTCATACTTCCGGCGTGTCATAAAAGGATTCTGTAACATGGCACGTCCACTGCACGAACTTTTGCAGGGAGACGCCAAGTTTTACTGGGATGAAACTAAAGAAAGCTCTTTCCAGGCACTTAAGGAGGCTCTAACTTCCGCACCAGTTCTAGCCTTATACGACGAGAATGCAGAAACTGAACTTCACACTGACGCAGCGGTTATGGGATCGGTGCAGTGCTTGTGCAAATTCAGGAAGGTGCTGAGAAGGTGATAGCCTATGCTCAAGAGTATTTCTTCTAAGCCCGAGATAACTACTCTACAACGAGGAAAGAATGCCTCGCAGTTGTCGGGGCTATCAACAAGTTTCGTCCGTATTTATTCGGCAAACCTTTCACCGTCGTAACAGACCACCATTCTTAGGTTGGCTAACCAGCTTGAAGGATCCATCAGGTCGACTAGCAAGATGGGCACTTAGACTTCAAGAGTACGACGTCACGGTGGTATTCAAAACGGACGCAAACACAAGGATGCCGACAGCCTTTCAAGGAATCCTTTAATAGAACACAACAGCATGAATGGAATTTCAGCCCTCGCTGAATTAGGTGACGTTGCAGCTGAACAGAGGGAAGATTCAGAGTATTAAGAACCATAGACGCCTTGGAGAAAGGAGAACCGGCCAAAGGAGGGTTTCAATTGATAGATGGGACATTGTATAAGAACAACTACGATCCACTAGGCCCCAAGTGGCTTCTGGTCGTTCCAGCTCATCTCCAGCCAGCTATTCTCAGTATTTCCACGACGCTCCAATATCCGGTCATCTGGGATTTGTGAAGACCCTGGACCGAATCAGACGCAGGTATTACTGGAAGGGTCTCTACCGATCTGTCAAGCATTATGTGAGTCACTGTAAAGAGTGCCAGCGACGGAAACATGTGCCGCAATTACCTCCAGGTCACCTAGTACCAATTCCACCTGCAGCAGTTCCATTCCACCGAATTGGGATCGACCTTTTGGGGAGGTTCCCGAAGTCGACAACCGGTAACCGATGGATAATAGTCTGCACCGACTACCTCACGCGCTACGCTGTCACCAAACCTGTGCCGACTGCAGAAGCTCCAGAGGTTGCAAAATTTCTAGTAGAAGACATTATTTTGAAGCATGGAGCACCACGTGTGATGATATCCGATCGTGGAAAGGTATTCCAGTCAAGACTAGTATCAGAGGTCATGTCAAGATGCGACGTTGTCCACAGGATGACAACTGCATACCACCCTCAGACAAACGGTCTCACAGAACGCTTCAACAAGACATTAGCCGATATGCTGTCGATGTATGTGGATGTTGAGCAGAAGGATTGGGATACAATACTGCCAGTGGTCACATTTGCTTATAATACAGCAAGGCAAGATACGACAGGCTTCACTCCGTTTTTTCTGCTCCATGGCCGTGAAGCTGAGACCACAATGGATACGCTGTTCCCATTCCAGCCGGACGACACTCAGGATGACTACATAAAACCATTACCATTACCTCATTACCAGGGTCGAAGAAGCAAGACAGCTGGCTCGCATACGAACACTGGCCACCCAGGAGAAGGACCGTCAGCGGTATGACGGCAAGCACCGACCTGTTGCGTACAACCCAGGAGATCTCGTATGGATTTTTACCCCTGTCCGGAAGGTTGGGCTATCAGAAAAGTTACTGAAGCGGTACTTTGGTCCGTATCGTGTCATACGCCGCCGGTCAGACGTCACATACGAAGTCGAGGATTATGAGCCGTCTTCGAAACGACGAAAGCGAAAGGACATTGTTCACGTCCTCCGCATGAAGCCTTACTACAATCCTGACGAGCAGCTAGGCACAACCAGCTTCTTGTTCAAGGACTCTGAGGACGGTTTGGATACTGAGGAAGTCGGACAGGAAGATAATAGTACAAACAGGAGGGGCCCTCCAGAACTGCCATACAGAGGACCCACGACAAGATCAAGATCCAGGACACTTCAGCGTGCCCCAAAAGAAATCTAACAGCGGGACGCTGTTTTCCTCAGGAGAGGGAGCAATGCCGCATGAACGCCAGTGTACCGTCTGCCAGCATGGCGCAGCGGGTAGCGTCACGAATTGCGGTACCGAAGGTCGCCGGTTCAATCCCGCCCACTGACAAAAATTATTTAATTCTGTTTATTATTTCCAGAAGATTCTACATGTTTCCTAAGGTCACTTGTAACTTCTACACATTTCACTTGTTAACTACTCTTGTAATCTCTAGTACGTTCTATCTGTGTATAAATAGAAGAGCATTCTGCCCAAGAGGCAGTCAGTGCTGCGTGTATGTTTGAGTTCTCAATAAACCTGTTCTCAGTTTAAGTGCTGTGTTCATTGACAAGTAACCTTCGAATTCACACCTGTCCCGGTTCCAACGCGACAATATAATAAAAATACAATAATTGTAAAATGCTTTTTACAAATGAGGTTCTGTTTAAGTTATAATTTAACTACAATTAATATCTTTATAAAATATTTTTTACATCAAGAGAGTCAATGAAACAAGTTTAAAGTGTTAAAAATTTTAAAAAATAATTATCACTTTGATTTTAAAGTGTTTTGTCCGTTGGCCATCTCTCCCTTACATGTCTGGCCATCTAACCCTGATACTCGGGCGAGATGGCCAAGTGTTACATATTTTTTTAAAGAATTTTTAGCTTGTGTGAAATTTGCTATATCTTTGTAAACGAAGTCAACTTTTTTTATGGATTAAAAATGCAATTTACGGAAAGTTTCAGGTTGTTACAGTGTATTACGTTCTGAAACTGGCATTTAAAAAAATCATGGCCATCTATCCCAGATTTACCCTATAGTAACACCACAGTCTGTTTACCTGGCTAGCCCCAGGGGATGGTGGTGAATGACCTGGAGGGTGGGGAGGCGTTTGGTGGCATTTAGTATGGCCAATAATGTGAATTGGCGGACTATATCGGTGGAATTTTCCACAGTTCTAAGGAGTGGAAGTTGAAATTTGAAAGTTGCCTGGTCAGTCGACGCAAAGCAAACTCTGAGGGCATAATGTTAGCCAATCAGGAAGTTATCGTGGGAGTCAGGGACCGTGTTGATGTAGGCAGTGTTGTTAGAGGGCTGTTGTTGATAAGAATGAATCGCGAGGCTGCGACCGTACTGCAGTCTGGGAGACACGTGAAGCAGCTGTTCAGAGAGTTGTCTGTTGAGCGTGAATCTAAATGCTGACGGCGACGCAAGTACGAACGATACGAGACCAATGCAGAACTGTGGGGAAACGGAAGTTTTACTTGTTACTTGACACGTTTCGTGTAAAGCTTTGTTGTCTGTCCCATGCAGGAAGCCAAAATGCGTATGTTTTCTGTGTCACAATCGTTCAAGGTCAGGCAGGGTATTCGTGGTTTGGAACACCGATGTTGCAGCGTCACCCGAGTATAGAGAGAAGCCTCTGGACACTGGGAAGACAGCCTTGACGGAGTAGGATGAGGACTTGGGCTGAGAGTGGTTTCGCAATCCACTCGAAGCTCCCCTTACGAGTGTGACCTAATGTTTGTTGAATGCGTTGCTGTAAATTTCACTTCAGTGGTCGGATCACTACCGTTGCGGAACTTGTACGTACGAGTCCATATTTCACCGTCCCTTTATTTGCCAACTTTTCCAAAACGCTATGCTATTCATGGAAAGGATCTTGCTACTATATCACTTTCTTTTCGAATCACAAAGCGTGGTGGAAGAGCGGTAACGTTATGGCTTCGTATTTGGGAGGACGCAGGTTCGAATCCACGTCCGGCC
Organism: Vandiemenella viatica; assembly: GCA_031002005.1. Taxonomy (NCBI): domain Eukaryota; kingdom Metazoa; phylum Arthropoda; class Insecta; order Orthoptera; family Morabidae; genus Vandiemenella; species Vandiemenella viatica. Next base: position 4,277 of record JARYHS010002331.1, read on the forward strand.
ATCCGTATTTCGGGTTCCCAATGTTTACAGAAATCACTCGTAATAGCCACGGCTGGATTCCTTGCGGTTTCTTGCCCCCGTTCTCTGTCGCCTCTAATGACAAGTCCGTAAATCCTTATTTCTGCTTGATCAACTAAAAGTTCAATGCAACTTTCTTTTAAGTTAAACTAAACGTCTATACGAAGAAATATTACTTTGAAACAGCCATTAACGAGTCCAGGATCCATTAAGGTAGCTGAAAAAATTTAATATCGTAGAGAGAAACAGGTGCTGACCAAAACTGCAGAGTGCTGCTACATCATGTTCCTTTTTACGGCTTTTGAAAGTGTGGTCATTTAACGAGGAAGCAAATTGCTTGTACGGAAAATCAAGAAATAATCCTTTATTCGTCTGGAGTGAAAACTGATGGACCGATCGGAAATCGAACCATATATCCGAGCGTGGTGGGTGAGTGGTAATGCTCTGGCATCGCATTCGGGAGGACGCGTGTTCGAATCCCCGTCCGGGCATCCAGATTTGGGTTTTCCATGGTTTCCCCAAATCACTCCAGGTGAACGCCGGGATGCTTCCTTCAAAAGGCTATCGCTGAATTCATTCCATTTCCTTGCCTCCAGTCCTATCCCGCCTCTAATGACCTCGACGTCGATGCATTAGCAAAAAAAAAAAAAAAAAAAAAAAAATCGAACCATAGGTCTCCCAACTAGGAAGACGGAAGCATACCTGTTCATCCGCAATGTTGGGTAACCACTTTATCAACTATATAGCTATTATGCGTATATTTCGCTTTATTTTAACGGGAACACGTCAAAATCCAGACATGACGTCATATCCAGTGATTGATTATCTCTGTAACTTAACAAACCAACATCAGGGCACTGTCTCGTGAAAGAATAATTCATTCTTATCAGGCTACTTGAATGGAGAAATATAAGTTGTATACTGACTCGCATAGTAATTCACGATCCCAGTTAGAACAAGGAACGTGTTATTACTATCGAGAGAAAGAAGATAAATCTAGATGCTTGTGACAAACGTGGAGGCGGTCCATCAGCTTATACAGTAGGTACCAAGTGCCTGAATAAATAATGGAACCAATGATTAAAAAATAAACGATGTAAGGAAACGCCAAATAAATTTAATGAATACAATCCTAGTAAATATTCGTATGTGTCAGTAACTTATCATTTTTTGGGCATGAATAAATTTGGTTTTTATGAGACTGAACACTGGCTTAAGTTTTGAGATTTCGTTTGCTTTTTTGTAGTAACAAGAAACTGTCTGTTTATGTATGTGGGACTGGTGTATATTGCAGTCAGATCTTTTATGAGACCAAGGTAGATGAAATATGCAATTTAATATTGATCCAAAATACATCTGTTGATTCTTATATGTAGAAGAAAAGTGTGATGCTACCGTTATCTACTTTAGTAGGAAACTTTATCTATTTTCGCCATGTTGACACATTGGTTTTACATAAGGAAACGACTGTTTTAAAAAATTCGAAAGAGGGAGACGTTGTTTGCGATACAATAAGTGCCATAATATTGGAAAAGAGGATTCCCCTTTTATTAAAGGTTGTAACAGAATGACCAAATTTGGGTCATTCCGTACATTTTTATATATAATATTTTGTATATTTTTATATATATTAAGAATAAGAAAGGAATTATCGGAGAGGATTGTCAGTGTTTGTGGAACCTCCCAGCTAGACGCGCCAGATTGTCGCGCCAGGCCGGCGGCTGCCAGGGACAATGGACACCAGCTACCCTTTCTCACGCATTTGGTCAAGCGTATAATCCCTTGGCTCCGGGGAAACTGTACACTGGGGTGAATGATCGTATCCAAACCCCAGGTCTCCGAACGGGCAGTTTGGAGGTCACAGGTGACGAATAAGTCCGAGGCTATGCCGAGTTCGCACGAATCGAGAAAGACAATGTTCGCCTATCGTTACAGCCGGTAGGAGAAGCTTGAAAACTGGAGAGCCAATCGAGAGAGACAATCCTTTGCATTTTGTAATGCCGGTGTATTTTTGCTCTATGTAAACCACGAGCGACGGGAGGAGGCTTTTTCTGCGGACGCTGGAGGGGACTTGACTCCGAGCCTTCAGACTGGAAGGAGCGGATCTTCCGAGGTTGGAGATCGCTCCGTCTTGGCATCGAACCTGAGGGTCGATAAGCGTGTCCTGTACAGTGAGGTCGCTGTGCACGCATCCAGTACGCTTGCTGACGGACGTGGTGCATTGTCCGCTATAGCCAAGGGGCTATAGTAATTCCACCGTCGCGGGAAATACATCGCCGTCACGGTAATAATTCTACAGTGCAGTGTGGTACTTTTATTCGGTCATTGAGTACAGCCCTGTAACGACCACTGAATGGTTAGGAGTTCTCGCACCCCCAAATATTGAGCTAGCTGGGGCAGACTTTCTTAAATTTTAAATTATCCTGGCGCTCGGCATTTGAGATCGGATACAGTTAATGTCAATACTGTATTTGATTTATGGTTCCTGATCATTGTGAAGGGAACTTTCATTTAAAAAAAATCAAGTGTGAAGCTTTCTTGTTTGCCAATTAACGTTGGGAGTTTGCTTCAAGATTAATATTAAATGTGGTGGTGTTTTAATGCTTTGTTTATTTGTTAATATGTTGGCAATTGTAAGAAGAGGCTTTGCATAGTTCTTTTTATCCTATTTCAATGTGTCAATGTTAACGATAATAAGCCTCGCCTGTACGCCATTATGAGTATCCAATAAATTAGCAGCCTAGGGTTTCTTTGAATTATAAAAAGAAGTAAAAGGTTTTCACCCTTACTTCCCTCCCGCACATACCGCTACAAGGTTCAGCAGAACCAAGTAGAACACAATCAGTAACTGACGTGATAGAGATGGAGGGCTGGGAGTCACTACAAGAGAGAAGGCGGGTGAGGAGAGTGCTGAGAGTTTACAAGGCATATATACATGATGAGGGCTGGATGGTTATTGGTAGCGGAATTAGGAATATTTCGTGGAAGGGAATAAATAACCATCACCATTAGATGGCACTCGATTACAGGCATAAAAGAGTGGTAAAATTTTCTTTTGTAATTCAGTGACTGGTATAAATTACCAATGGAAGTCCTGTAAAATTCACCAGAAACGCCGAAAGAATTTAAGATTTGTAAAGGGTAAAAATTGGTGCACTGGAAAACTGCAATCGAAGAATTTAAGATCAAATAAATAAATAAAAACAAGAAAATGGAAAATGGGAGTGTATGGATATCGTCACCAGATTATATGCACTATCGCAATTAAAATTAAACTGTTATAACAATGCTACCATGTGGGGTTACCTTTAAGTTCTTTGTTTTATTTAAAAACCTCTTCAAAGCTTTATATCAATCATAATCACTAAGCACAAACATTAGAAGTGATTGTCCTAAGAGCATACTTACCAAAAGTTTTCTAAACGGTTAGCATAGAGTGTTTTATTACTTCGCGAACTGTATAAACTTTAATACATTTCCTAGAAGATTCTAAGACTGAGAAAGTTACGCGTGTATTTGTTAAAGCTGAAACATTCGGGCGATCGCAATACCCAATTAGGGTATCAACAGCAACGTACTTCCAGATTATCGGAAGGAGTAACGAAAGTGTAGAAATTACAAACGTTAGTGGAAACTACACAGAAGAAATTTACCATACCGAAATATATATTTAATACTTGCGACACGACTTTGAACTTGAGTCTAGGGTTGTTAAGTACACTTAGAGACACAGTGATTATTAGTAGTTAATCGATTTTGAAACAATAATGAGACAAATAAAAAGTTACCGTGCCACTAGAAATTCGTAGTCGCGAATTTAACAAAAAAACATTTCTAGGCAGCGTATTATGTACACATTACGGCTGACTAAGAAGTTATACGAAAAGAAATCTTCCTTGTAATTAAAGTCGTCTGAGTACGCTTAGGTACTAATCGATTCAATGAAAGCAGCTATTCGATAATGCCGAAAATTTGTCTCCACCAAGCCCTGTGGTCTACCAACTTAACAGTATGTCAGCTGACGTCGTTTATGACATTGTATCACCTGTCACGTTGGGGTGTTTCCCCTGAGTAAGTCTAATGCCCTCTAGTTAAGATGCGGTGAGCAGCGGGGGTTACGAGCTCAGCGTGTGGATGAGCAAGACTCAAGACTCACTGGAACTCACTTACTGAGCAGTTAACGCACAAACAAAAGTTTCGTTGTCAGATGCAAAGTTAGTTTTGAATGTAAATACTGCCAGTGGAATCATCAAACGTAAGATTCTCCGATCCAACTATGAATATTGCATAATAGAATTACTGGGATTGTTGGTGAGAACGGTACCTACACACATCGGTGCTATAGGCTTTCTCAAGCATGATGGCTGGTTTGTAATTATGTCTATTGTGTCGCGGAATTCTGATTATATTCAGTTGGATTAACTTTAGAGGCACCTTGAGTCACTGGAGAAGCATAGCATCACTGGTAAGAAAAGCCCAGAGAGATGTGAAAAGTATTTAATAGTAAATCTCTTTTGCAATGTATCTGAACAAATCTGAATTAACTATTTTTTTCCTTTCCCTTTTTATCTTTGTTTGTTTGTTTTTTGCTTCCCTACGGCTTGTCGGTGTCGTTGTCATTAGAACCGGAAGAGCATGCGGGCAAGAAGTGGGAAGGAATTTTACCAAGGTCTTTTGAAGGAACAATCCGAAATTCACCTAGAGTGATTTCAGGAAATTACGGAAAACCGAATTCTGGATTGTCGTATGGGGATTCGTACCCGCGTCATACCGAATGCCGATGTTCCGTTACATTTATTTGTAATCTGTAAATTTCAACTGAATTATTAGGCCATCTGCAAAAAGAAAATAAGCCCACCTAGCGATCGAGACAGCTCCAGTGCCTGCGGGTTGATATGGTTCAGCTGGCTCGGTCCCGGCGGTGGCAGGGATTTTCATCATCGGTACCCAGCTAGAAGGTTGAGAGGGCCGGCGGTTCACAGTTTATAATCACCGGGATGTGTACTAAACGCAAAACGTTTTCGTAGTGCGTATGGACTGAGTGCTGGAAGTGGTAGTTGTATTTGGACGGTAAAATCGACATCCATCTTGATGCCATAGGACACCGTTGTCGTGAGCGGGTTGTTACCGTGTTTAACTCGTTCTTTTCATGTATATCCACCTTTATATATATATATATATATATATATATGGCCTAAGAGAAGCCAAACGGCAAGATATATATATATATATCTTGCCGTTTGGCTTCTCTTAGGCCATACGGCAAGCTCAAGGGTGATTTCAGATCATCCAGTGTTCAGTTTCTCCATTGTATATTATTTTGCAAGTAACTGTAGACATCACAGGACGGACACGGAATGTACACAAAACAAACACATACACACTAAACACCCAAGCTCTCGGCTGGACTCGAACCTACGACCATCAGCACGTGGAGCTAGCCGGCCATATACCCACCTTCACAATTCACAATGAATGAATATTCATTTAAAATCTCGAAGAATAATTTTAAAATATGATACTAATATGAGGATTAGGACTGGAAAAGAATTGCGTCCAGATTGTTGCAGCCGATTTAAAGCTCTATGTTAAAATCTAAATTTGACCTATGACGCGTGAATGAACACTAATGGTGGTTTCAGTAAATATCGTCCGCCGTTGCTGCAGCACTCGATGTCTTCAATATTGATGGGGTGAGCGGCTGACTGCAGGGGTGACTGGACAAGGCGCCGCAGTAGACTCGCACCTCGACGCGTGCTGCGGCGGCCAGCCAAGAACCCTTCCGGGCACGAACAACAAACGGAAGATTTCCCTCCTCCCCTCAAGTGTAGTTTGAATCCAAGTATCAATGCCCAATCCTTCCCAGTTCTCTGTTTCCGTCTAGTAGGAACTTCGGTTTTGCCTGTTTCGGTTGTTAGTCTCTTCGCCTTATTATTTTTTCGTATATGTAATCCCAAAAAGCCAACCACATAATGTCAGCTGAATTGAGATGGCGCGGTCCCCTCTGGTTTATGCCTTGTTCTGGCAAGCCTGTGGCTAACGGGTGCAATGTGATCAGGCGCACAGTGGTTATACGACACAGAGACATCCGTCCATTGCTTCAGATGGGGGGATTTTGGGAAATACCTTGGTCCCAGATTCTTAAATCTCGCCTCCATTAACATAGTGTGTGCACCAATCACTGACAAATCGTGACTGCAATACCGCCAGACCTGGGTCATTACAGGAGGTAACACACAATGGTAGCCACCTACGCCTTCAAGAAAACGGAGACCACAAAACGCATTACTACAAATCCAAAATGTTACATTTTCATCAAAATATTTTATGATCTGAAAATAACAATGCTCCTTTAACAATTCCTTACGTTATGCCTAATGGTTAGTTATCTATGTCACTATATTTCAAAGATCACAGTCGCTTGGAGAGATATCCTAAAACTAGCTACAGAGCTTCTATAATACAAAATACGTGTCACGATTTTGAGAAACCTGTATCATCCTCGCATTCGGCAGGACGCCGGTTCGAATCCCCATCCGGGCTCCCAGATTTGGATTTTTCTATGATTTCCTCAAATCACTACAGGTAAATGCCGGGATGCTTCCTTCAAAAGGCCATGGCCGAATTCCTTCCAGTTCCTTGTCCCCATTCCCGTCCCTCCTCTAACGATCACGAAGTCGACGAGGCGTAAAGGCATAATCAAAAAAAAAAAAAGGAAGCGAATCACCAAACAGTTTTTACAAAACTAAAATTTATTATCTTCCTGTAATACTTCAGTGCCTTGTTGTGATCCTGGCTGCAAATTACAATAATTGTTTGAGTGATTAATTATTTTCTTTTCTACGTTCACAGTTCCTTGAAAAACATCGCCGAATAGAAATGAGTGTTTTTGGGAAAATAACTTCGTAACAGTAGAATGGTAAAGGTTCGTACAGTGGTAATGACCTGGTGACAGGGATACGCCCCTATCGCGCCTGAGTAATCTAACCCGGTACAGGAGACCTACAGTTTAACGTGGAATAAGCGTTATGGCGTACTTCACATCACACAGTGTCAGAGGTGAAGACAGGGATTCGAACTGGGGACCTTTCGGTCTCCAGTCAGACGCCTTAGCCAATGAGCCACCACACTTTTCAGTATTACTTACTTACGTGTGTAGGGATTCCTGTAATAATTCATAACACACCTTCAATTATTCTGTTTCATAAATAATATTTTTATTATATTCATTATGAACTTCATCATCACTGTTATCAGTACACTCATTCATTTCTTTACAGTCTCATTATGTTCTGCCAAACTGCCGGTAAGTGCAACAACTTTAACGTAAATTTTTTCGATTTACAATGCTGAAACATTTTCCTTCGATTAGTTTTATAATTGTGTGTTGTAAGACTCATACCTCACGACCACGTATTTTAATATAAAAGTAAAATATTTTATGTTAATATAATACATTCGCTTTATTGTATCAAGAATTGTAAATGTATGGTATTGATTCGAATTTACGAGTATCTGTGAAGTGTAAACAACATTAAGAGGCGGTAAGGGGGTCGGAGACCAAGAATAAATGTATAAGTCAAGAACCTAGAAGCAGAGAGTCGGTGATGAAATGTGTTTGGCGGGTTGGTTGGTAGCAGACGAGGAGGAGCTGCGTAAAACAAATAAATCAGTTGTAAGAACAAGAGCTGATAGTACTTTAAAAAGTATTCTGAAGTGACAGGCAAGAGACTCCATATAAATGGAGATTACCAAAAGTTGTGAAGTGTTAAGAAAAGTTGGAGAGTTAAAGTTGCTTGTGTTCAGCTTGTGACATTGTTGGAGGAAAGTATATTTGGCAAACACTTTGTTTTGACACAATAAATACTTCGGCAAAGTAGTATAAAGGTTTATTTCATGTAACATGGAAGAAAGGTCTCCTAAGATAAAGGACGATGAAAGATGTTCTCAACTTGTTTGCGGTGTAAGAGATAAGAAACTCTGAGATAAAGACTAACTAATAGTAATTAATTGAGACACGGCCACTGAAGATAAAGATTTGAAGTTATAAATGAGAGGAACGGCAACGGCTTACTTTAAGAAACGTGTAATTAGCTCAGTACCTTGGGATCGGACGGAATAATAGGTTAATTAACTGCAATAATTATAATAAATATATGTATAGCACAATGTGGCAGCCCAAAAAGGTATAACCAAAAGACATTTAAAGGTTATACGTGCATATCCGTGCGTGTATAAAGAGTTCGTTAGATCCCGCGTGCGCATATGCAAACTGAGGAGGTACTTTATAACGTCACAGAGTGAACACAAAATTCATATTATATTAGAAACACAATGTTACTTTCATCGAGAAACGCAATGATATTCGAACATAGAATATTCTCCAAACGACCGCGATGTAAAAGAGGTTTTTAAACATGTCTGTGTACATTTAGAGCGATAGGCCAGTCGTTTCTCGATACAACTTTCAACGTGATCACATTTTTTTTTTTGGGCTGTACAAAATATGTAAACAGCACTCTGGAGTTGATAGCGTAGCTAGTAAACATGGGATATTTCCCATCATTTAATGTGTCATGTCTTGTGCCAACGTAACACACACGAATGTTCCCACCAAAAAGAATATTTTCTAAAAGACTTTATAATATCAACATAAAAAAATCATTTATTCTTTTAGCTCTTTTTATCTCCGTAGCATCGAATCTTTAATCATTTTATACACCGTGTGCTAAACAGGTTGAATACTGACGATGGTCACTTTTGAATTATTTAAGCGAAGTAACTGCTATATGGGTTTTAAGTAAAAAACTTTGCGATTTATTCAAAGCAATGCGTCCATTAAGCTCACACTTTTTCCAGAAATAATGAGAAGTAGCATCACGTTTTTTTTTTTTTTTTTTTTTTTTTTTTTTTTTTTTTTTGTCGCAAGTTTGTTATTTTTTTACTTTTCGGTGTTTTTCCTATCAACCACACATTTTAATAATGAGTGAAGTTGAGATAAAGTTTTTGTTGAAAAATGACTCTTAATTGCGACTGGGCTCATGTTACTGTGGTTACTAAACTACTTATCCATTAGGCAAATTGTGATTTAATTTCTTTACTTTTTTAATGTGCAACAGCTGACTAGATAATTTATTGCATTCACTGATTCCCTTATCTTAAGTAAAGTTGAATCAAACAGACAGCACATGTTATGAATTTACTGAGGAAAGGCACGTATCGGATAGCGTGAGTGAGAGAGGGAGCGGACACTGGTTTTTAGGAGTCCTTTCACTCCGGCCAGAGCAGAGGCTCCGTGTGAAAGCGGCGAAACAATCTCTCCTTAGTGGGCGTTACAACCGACAGGTCAGCGGTCAGCAATAAGTCAACTCATTAACACAAATGTCGGAACTAACAACGCAAAGCCAGCCCCAGTCTGTATAGAAAGGATAATAGCAAGAACATACTGGATAATATACACTGATCAGCCAAAACATTATGACCACCTGTTAATTAGTGTGTTGTTCTATCTTTGGAGCGCAATACAGCAGCGATTCGGCGTGGCACGGATTCGAAAAGTCTTTTTTAGGTTTCCGAAGTTGTCTGGCACCAGCTGTCTACGCACAGGTCACGCAATTCCCTTAAATTATGGGCTGATGGTTTGTGGGCGTGGCGCCTGGGAACGAGCATCTCGGAAATGGCGAGGCTGGTCGGCTATTCGCGATCTACTGTAGTGAGCATCTATGCAGACAGCTTGAAGGACGGTAAACCGCGACTGGGCGACAAGGTGGTGGACGTCCACGCCTCATCACAGAACGTGGAGGTCGGAGGCTGCTCGCTCTGTAAAGCGGGATAGGCGACGATCTGTGGCAGATCTGACAGCAGAATACAATGCTGGCACAAGTGATTCGCAGCACACTCTGCAGTCTGATCTGTCAGAGATCTGAATATTCAGGTGAGCATCATCATGAAATGCTAATGTGAATGAACTGCTTCAAGTCCATGGAAGGGAAAAACATGCGCAGCGATTCTGCTTGAATACATAATAGGGAGAACTCTTTGTAGAAGGCGATAAAGGCTGGTTGACAACCCACGGAGAAGAAAAGGGGTGTCCAAAAAGTTTACTGTAAAATGGGAAGGATCTTACATTGTTGTGAAGAGAATTCATGACATAGTGTACAGAATCAAGAAGTTACCACATGGCCGAAAGAAGATTGATCACACTGACTGGCTGGCAAAGTTTCGGTCCGTACTACGCCATCTATCCGGGGCGGGTAGATCTAAAGGGAGTTGTGTTTAACGATTCGTGTAAACACCGAGCGTGGTGGTGTAACGGATAGCGTTCTGGCCTCGCATTCGGGAGGACGGCGGTTCGTATCCCCATCCGGGCATCCAGATTTGGGTTTTCCATGGTTTCCCAAATCACTCCAGGCAAATGCCGGGATGCTTCCTTAAAAAGGCCATGGCCTTCCCATTCCTTGTCCCCATCCTTTCCAGTCTCTAAAGACCTCGCTGTTGAGAGACGTAAAGCAGTTAAAAAAAAAAAAGACTCGTGTAAACTAGGGAGTGAATATCGCTGACGATGAATGTGTGAGAATCTCTTTGGTCGCATGAAGATCTGTGTATTGATTTTGTTGTGTTGTTGGTATTGTATGTTTTTGAAAGTTCTAAAACAGTAGAAGTAAAGCATTAAACGGTTAAAGAACGTTAAAAACATCTAACATGTCACACAAGTTAGGTAATATACATCGGCCAAGCAAGATGACATTTCCAGACACCTTGCAAAAATTACTTAACGGCTTTTAAGTATGGTAACCGGTCCTCTTATTCTGAACACCTTATAGACAATGACTCACAAACATAAATACAATAAGGAAAGTCGTAACGTTCAACAACATCAAAAACAACATCCTGTGGAAGGGAGAAGATGACCATGCCCACAAGCTGGCACTCGAGTTCAGCTTCGAGGGTGTGGGAAGATTTTCTTTCGTAGGTAAGGGAGTCAGATATTGAAATAGATTACCAAAAGAGCTGATGAATACTTTTCCAAAAACGCTAAAAGAATTTAAATGTGAAGTTTGGAGAGGGCATAAGAAGGAGTGTACAGGAACGGAGGAAAATGGGTGCGTAGGAAAATTGCCACCGGAGTGTGATTTACATCGTAATTAAATTAAAGTAAATCAAACATTATCTGAAAACAAACAAATACAAAAGGCAATGACCATAGGAAAACACTAACTCAAGGAATTATTAAACTGAACAAATCAAACCTTTTTCAAATTAATAAACACAAAACAGTACTAAACGCACAACTTCCATCAACGCGGCAGCATAAGACTTAAAATTAAAAATTATTTTCTTTCTCCTATATCGACAAAACTAAGCAACATATACACAGGTTTTTTGCCTGCAAACTTCAAACTCACCATCAACAAATCACACTCAATAAAACACCAAAAACACTTGATCAACAACAACGCGAACAAGCAATTTGTTTCCGATGGTTCAGGAAGTGAAATCAATCAGAGCGACATTAAGATAATATATAAATAAAATATATACTTGTGTGCGTGAAGTTCTAAAGGAACAGATGAGTGTAAATAGCAGCGTATAAATTGGCGGACTTGTTTGACGCGTTTTGCCTCGCACAGATAATAACTGTGGAAAGATTTGGAACCGTTCCGTTGGCATGGTTACGACTCAGAAACATTAACGGCTGTGACACAATGGCGGATCCGCTGGCAGAGGTTTAATTTGGAACAGTCACATCCTCCTTCGTGGAGACGGTGAGAGTACGTATCCTAGTGGTCACTTTCACTGCCAAATCACGAAGGGCAAAAGGCAGTGGGTTTTTGAGCAGTTCCTGTTCCGGAATGAGTAATACTGGCATATCCGACAAGGGCGCGACTGACTAGATTACGAAAACCCATGTGGGCTGTCCGTATTGTACTTCCGTACTGCTCATTTAAACGCGATTTACTTCACGGAAAACAACAATTTCCACTGTGAAACGAACAGACAGCTCCCTTTAAAATCTTGTAGATGTATGCCACATTTTTTCGTATAGTCATATTTTAGAATATCCTTCTACGAAACGTAAACTTAATTTAATGAAAAATATGATGCTTTCATCAAATCTGACAACACTCTCTGGTAAGTTCAATAGTATCACGTTCTTTTCTTTTTTAAAGAGATGTATCTAATGACAAAAATTGAAAATTAGTGATACACTTGGATGGATGTAAACTGTCGGCAAAAGTATCAGAAGGAGCTACTAATAGACAATTGACTTTTTCCCAGAGTATAACATTGACAGGTGTCCAGCCGAATTGTGTCTTTGACGCATAACGTTTCAACAACTGCATCTACTGTTTTCATAAGGTTGTTAGGTTTAGGAAGATTTTTTACTTGCATTTGATGCACGAGGCAGCAACAGATAAAAAATTATTTTTTAAATACTTCCTATTGAGTTAAAACTTAAAACTTTCACACAATATGGATGGTTAAATAACCATATAATCTGAAAACATAATTTTGAAAAAAATCATTTATTTGATCTCTGATTGGTTACATCCCCCCCACCTTAAGGTGCTTAACTCGTATCCCCAGCCCCTGCCGGGCCTTTAACCTGAGCCCTTAACTCTGGCAAAGATTTCCTTTGCACGCGTAAAGTACGCAAGGAAGATGTTTTGTCTGGATTCCATGCAGGTCCCGGTAGCATCGCATGTTGTCATAACAGAAATGGATTGAAATTATTGTCACTTAAGATGCTTGGGGAGGGGGGCATCCATTAATTACTTGAGGTGAAATAAAGGGGGGGGGCAGCAAAATCTCACGAAACCTCACTACGGGGAGGGAGGGTGACAACGGAAATCTCACGTGAGGTTTTGAAATTCTTGTAGGATCGTAGAGCCCAAAAAAAAAAAGGTCTACAAATGACGCGGAAGTCGAATTTAGCTGGGGTATTTCGTCGAAAAGTGGGGCTATGTATAACCGCCCTTGGAAAAACAAAAAAGGTCTCAAAAACTTT
>JARYHS010002333.1:0-19500 GCA_031002005.1 Vandiemenella viatica
ACAAAATAAAATCAACTATCACCTAAAGTGCGAGACCCAATCCACCTATACGTAAAGCAGCCTGTCACTGAGGTAAGAGGATCGCAAAACTCCATCGCTCAGCGTATGGCGAGTGAGTGAAAGGCAGAAAACGCGACAGAAAAGAAACAGTGCCACCGCAATTTTTATGCATTAACAATAATTCATCAGCCATTACCGCTGCCACTGCCTCCGATGGCCGCTGGCGAAAATGGAACGAAAAAAAAAGTGTGCGGCCAAACGCATTAGTCGTGCCTGCGGCACTCTTGTTGTTGTTGTTGCTGCTGTTATTGTTTTATTTCTGGCAGGCTAAAAACTTCCTCGACTGCAGTCCATCACAACTTAATCGAACACCGCATTTGATTGATATTTCATATCATCGATGGTGCGGTTCCTGTCAATTTCCGCTGCCCCCCCGGGGTGGACCCTGAGGGCGAGGTAATGGCTGCCTGACTACGCCTTGCCGACTGCAAAAAAATACACGCGGCATTAATAGTTTATGGGAACGCGTGGCGTGCTAGCGAGTCACGGGAGGTGGAACTGTCAGCCGCTTCGCGTACCACTGTGCGTTCACCACTCACTGCTACAATCCTTATGGAATAGCAAACTAACTACGACTCTTTACCTTCACTGATGTGACTGCATAACTGACAATTTTTTAACATTTAATTACTGCTTTTCTTCTTAAGTTTATAGACACTGTTTCGAATCAACGGCAGCACTGCGTACCCTATTCTCGAAGGGATTCGGGCCATTTTTGAACCTCAATTTCTTCCGTCGTATTCATTCTACATGTCTAAAATTTCTGTCATGCATAGATGTCAGCAATCTCAGCAAACGTACTAAATTTTACTTTGTTACGTACTTAGTTCATATGTTATTCGGATGCAAACTTCAGCGATTTTGTCACTACTGACTGACTGACTGATGATCATCAAAACTATAAGACACTTCCCGTTGCCGTAGAAAGCTGAAATTTGGTACACAGATAAAATTTATACCCTCATGTTAAGAAAAGTCTGAAATCGTAAATTTCCAAATACCTACCCCTTAAATGTCCATAAAGCGAAATCGTTTTCTCACGATTAACTTTATACCTCAGTTTTTCATTGTGGAGTGAGCTTACTATGTTTTACTAATGTGTTAAATTTTACTTCTTTCCTTTTATTACTTTGGAAGTTACTGAAATTAAAATTTTATTTCGCATGACACCCCGACATCAAAGTTCCACTGTACTTCCAGTAATCCTAGAAACATAATTTGCTGTACATATATGGTTTCATCCCGAAATCTTAAGAAAAAATCTAATATTGGATTTTTTCCCGTATTTATCATGTTACAATCCCAAACATGAAAAATTCTGGCACATATTTGCGGCTTAATTGCTTTGCCCCGGATGAAGCTATAACACCTGATATTTCTATGCTACATAGAGGTGAGCAAGTTGAACCAAAGCCTTAAATTTTACTTTGTTCCTATGCTTGATTTGGAAGTTACTACTAATTTTGTTTGTGGTGATAGTGAAACTAACGGCAATTGCTCGGCTACGGCGCACACCCATTGTTCTCAGAGAGTGGGTCATTGTTGGTAACATATATTGATGTCTTAAATTATGAAATGTTTTTATTCACCGATTTTCAAATGGAATCATTACATTGAGCGGCAATTCAGAATAAGCGGTAAACTTTCAAAAAGAAATGAGATCCCACAAAATCAATTCTTGTAAAAAATAGGCCAAATCTCCTGTTCATGTAGTGGTAAAACGTTATGAGATCATCTTCTGAGCCAAGTCTACACTTTACAGTGTGTATTTAGTTCACTTTGTGAAACAGAATTGTTTCTCTCGGTGTCATAGATCATTGATTTAGAATTTAAAAAATCTGATGACTTGGCCATTATGCACGCCATGTTTCAGTGAACCAATATAAATACCTTAAATGTGTTGCTTTATCAAACTTATAAATACTTAAAAGCCAAGATTTCCCTCGCTCTTTTTCAAATTCGGTAAGTATTTATTATGCCCTCAATTTCAGTAAAAATTACGACTTGAATAATGGCAAGTCATCAGATTCTTTTTATCCTAAATAAACGGTCTATGACACGGAGAGAAAACATTCTGTTTCACAAAGTGAATACACACTGTGTAGACTTGGCTCAGAAGAAGATCTCATAACTATTTGTCACTACATGAACAAGTGACTTGGCCTATTTTAACAAGAATTGTTTTTGTGGGATAAACAGTCTGTCATGAGACGAAATTGCGATACATCGCTCTTGGCTGTTCTTTACTTCACTTACAAACACTGTAACTACATAAGAAACGACTACCCAGAAGAGTATTTGGATGGAAATTACACGGAGGGAACAGATGAAGGTAAGAAGAGAAATATTAGAATATTGAGGACGTATTTTGTAAGGGGTATGTTGAGGTGGAGAGCTTAGCGTAAGATTGGAAGAGATGGAATATTGCATCATACCAATCGAGAGTCTGATAACAGAAAAAAAAACTTATTTCTAGCAGCATCAGAGAGAGACTACATACCAACAAAACAAAATAAAAACTACCCACGATAGTTTATTCTTTAATATTGACGCCGAAATTCCAGGATCAGAAAAATATTATTATCTAACAATCCCCTCGATTTAATCGACAAAAATCCTTTTCGGCAGGGATTCTGTGTGTGTTTTAAAATGGCTGGGTATTATTGAAATTCATTACTGCCGGAACATCTATCCTATTAACGGCTGATATGAAAGAATTCGGTTTTAGATATTTAGAACAAACGGTTTCTCCACTTCACAAAAACTGATTGCAATCAACATCTTCAATACGATTCATCTAGTGAGACAACGGGATTGCCTGCCCTAAAAATATGTTCATATTTTTCTATTCTTGTATAGTGAACGTTTTTGTTTGATGTGTAAAGGAAGATTCTCTGTGAACACCAAAGATTACTTGGCTGTACTATTTGAAACACCGATATATCTTAGAGCACAACAACGAAGCAAAAGGATTATGAGAAGTGTGGCAAAATTGAGAATGATAGGAGGAATTTCTATAGTGATCACATTATTTTAATGTAACTGAGTCATCACCAAGTCAATTTGTAATCCAGTAACAAATAGAAGGAGATTTGTGTTAAATTCTCGTAGTATTTGCATACACAGAATTGGTATGAAAGAATATTTATTACAAATTTATAATCAAGAACAAATATGGATATTTTAAAATATCCACTCTGGCATCCATCTAAGTGAAGTCAGTGACTGATTGCTAACAAAGTGGTTATTGAATCAGTGTCCGTCTAAGCTGCCAGACATTGGAGAAATCCCCCTCGGCTTACCGTTAGTAGTTAAAGTTTTTTCTGTCACTTCTTTTGTAAGTAATTCCAAATTCTCCTGTTTCTTAACATTTATTCAGTCAACTGCTTCTTTGTTTAGGACAAAATTCTTCATATGCGATATGTTAATGTGTGCATTATGAGGTTTTTTATGGAATATGTCTAGTCCTTTGTAAAAAAAAGCCATTTATGAGGTTTTCGAAATTTTTATTAATTTTGTATTTATTTCTTTCGTAGACTCTGGACCATACATAGCTTGTTATAGACGTATTGCAACCACACGTTATTAAAAAAAAAGTAAGAAATGAGAACATCGACACATAAATAAAAATATTATTTGCTGGCACACAAATACAAGTAACATTTCTTTAATAAATTGGTTTATTCAATTCGTCAAGAATTCACGTCAGTGATCACTAGACAAAGATACTGTGATTGCTCTCATTAATTATCTAAAAATTCATTTTTACACTTTTTTATATAAATTGCCGATTGATATACTTTCTGCTGTTGCGTCCAGAACATGTAATACCACAATTTATTCAGTTATTCCTCTCTTGCAGCTCTCTACCTAACTTTGGAATAAGCATCTTTTTCTTCTTCTCTGGCAGGGAAGCTAAGGTTTGTTTTTCGTAGTAAACATCAATGTTGCATTAGCTTACAACAATAATAATACATAGCTGAAAGAATTAACCGGTAAGCTCTAAATAAATTAATCATTAAAACCGAGCGTGGTGATGTAACGGATAGCGTTCTGGCCTCGCATTCGGGAGGACGGCGGTTCGAATCCCCGTCCGGGCCTCCAGATTTGGGTTTTCCATGATTTCCCAAATCACTCCAGGTAAATGCTGGGATGCTTCCTTAAAAAGGCCATGGCCGAATTCCTTCCCATTCCTTGCACCCATCCTTTCCCGTCCCTAAAGACCTCGCTGTTGAGACACGTATAACAGTTAAAAAAATAATCATTAAAACGAACAACAACAAGGTTGACAAACAGTTTATTTACATCGCATATGTTGTATATCTCAATTATGGACGGTCTTGCACAAAATCTGGGGCTTCCGTTAAGTTGGTCCGTTGTGTGGACACCTACGTCTCAATTGGCTTTACTGAAACACTCCTTTTTCTATGAGCGCAGAACAGAATGGAGTGTGAAACCAAGTGGCCTTGGCTTAGAAGCAAAAATTTTTTTCGTGGGAGAAATATGATGTTCTGAAACTTCACACGTCCTCTACTGAAAAGATCGGCTGTCCCCATTTATAAAACCACCAGGCTAGCAGTACATTCCTACATTCATTTTATATATTTATATCACTAGTGACTGTCTTTTATCTATTGATTTGGGGTTTTCCTTCCAATTATGGCGTCAAAAAAGTTTAAGAAAATCAATATTGTTGACATGGTATGAAAATTTTTATTTTATAATAAAGTCACAGTATACCATCTGTGCCACATTACTTCCTGCTAAAAAGCTATTTATCTATTAAATGTGTCGGTCATCAAGTTATATTAGAAACTCATCCTCTACTTTTTACTACAAGGTATACGTAAGGTGCTAAGGAATATAGATTTCCTAGCTGCCGAAATTTTCTAATACGTCTGTTTCTTTGATTAATTTCTATTTTCTTATTACTTTACGTCATTTCATTACAGGCGGATTCTTTGACTGATCTCCTTGTGTTATGTATCTGCTGAGATGGTAATCGCCACGATTTGGTGTTCACCTTTAAAATGGTTCTATGTACTATCATTAAAATGTATTATATTGTGACGATATCAGGGAATATATGTTGAGAATAATCAATGTTACTATGTTTTCAAAATTCAATGATGATCAGAGAAACACTTAAGAAAGGGCGCCTGCTTGTTTTAAAATTTTCATAGTTGTTTAGCGAAAACGATCTCCACAGTAACCTAAGCCACAGCCCAATCTGGGTATACTTGTTACGGTTAACCAGAGTGAGACAAATAATTTGGCGAATATCTGTGCACCCCCTGGATAATTGTAAACGCAAGGAGTTGTACAGCGTTGGAAGCCAACAAGTTTCGGACTATTGACTCCTGGTTACCAGGTAATGGTAAGAGAAGAATATTTCCCAGGATTTTGGGGAATTTAGAAAGAGAGTCAACATGCTGGTTCGGTATCTAATGACCTTAGATAAGCCAATAGCATCAGTATAAATTCTGATGCCATATATTCTGCCAATCAGCATGATTAATATTCCAAAGGAGATGGGCGACATCTTTTGATACAGAAAGCAAACGGGATGTGTCGAGCAGTAGGTAGCGTGAGGTGAACGAATATGACGAAGAGTCTAGGAAAACCAGAATATTTGTTATTGCAATTATACATAGGGAACATGAATATCAGCGCGTTATTCACACTTGCAGAATCGCCGAGACAAAACACTAATCAAAAGTGCGGGTGTAGCAGCTACTTGGGAGATAGGCGAATAGCAAAACACACAACTCCCTAGTGGATTAGCCGCGAAACACCTGGGCTGCTCTAAGCCGCTGAGGGCCCAGGAGGTTTTGAATGAAAGGCAAGATAAACAGCCACTTCCCGACGGGATGAGTATTTTGCAGAGGTTTGGAATTACAGTATTCATCATCATCATCCTCAACAGTTTCCAGCCTCTGGCCGGGTCTGCTTTATGCTCAAGCCTCTCCATTTCCTTCTTTCATCCCACCACATCTGTTGTACCACTTTGTTCCAGTCCTCTCCTCTCTTCCGTACAATCTCATCCACTGCTTTCGGCCATCTATCACTTGGTCTACCTCTGGGTCGTTTACCATGCATCTTAATTTCATGGATTTTTCTTGTGATTCTCTGAGCCTCCATTCTCTTTACATGTCCATACCATCTCAGTCTGGTCCTCTCTACCCTTTTCTGTAGGGGTTCCTCTTTTATGGAGCGTCTCATCACTTCATTCCTTATCCTGTCCATTTGACTCCCATTCTAGGTC
Organism: Vandiemenella viatica; assembly: GCA_031002005.1. Lineage (NCBI taxonomy): Eukaryota > Metazoa > Arthropoda > Insecta > Orthoptera > Morabidae > Vandiemenella > Vandiemenella viatica. The sequence continues at coordinate 6,326 of JARYHS010002333.1, forward strand.
ATGAAAACTTCAATTCGCTTGCTTGTACTCTGCTAATGCCCCGCTTTTCCATTGAGAAGTACAGTATTATATGTTATAAATATGGAGCGGAACAACGGCTCCGAATGAGTGCGTGTGATTGCTGTGCATGGAGAAGTGAAACTGGAATAGCGAAAAGACGATGGTATGGCTGGAAAGTACGCTAAATTCTGCCTATCGGTCCCAAAGTTTGGTTGCAGGAGAAGTGATTGGACAGAGCCGATCGAGAAGGGATCAATACAAAGTTTCAATCTTTGAGTTTTTGACTGGAATCTGCTGGCCGGTGTTTGGAGTTCGCCAACGCCTGGTGATCAGCTCCTGAAAGACGACAGCTGCCCAACCGCCTTCCCACCACTCCTTCACAGCCAGGTGCCAGGGGTGAAGCAGTATGCCGCAACATCGTTCATTCTGTCGCAGCCATCTCGGTACAGAACAGAGATAAAGCAATAGAAATTTACTGTTGTACTACGCCACTGCTCATCACTTCTACCTATAGACATAGTTTGTGCCTCAACAGTTTTTCAACAGAACTCAGTTTTCATACCCCCACTAATAGCTGTGAGACATTTCACACCCTCCACTGATCTAGACCAAACATATATTGCTAAGATCTTTTGCTGTTAATAACGAGTAATCTCAATCACGTATGTCATTTGTATTGTTGGAAGAAATAAAGTTCATTTAATCTGATTTTTGGAAAAAAAGAGAGATTTTAATATTTGTTAGTTAATTCATGAGTTTTTTTTTCAATCTCTAGAATTACAAGGTAAACCACCCTATCATTATTAAAATAATTTTGTTTGTATAAAATCAGGTTATATTTCATTGATGCCTTGAACATGCGTCTAAGACAAAATCATTTACAGAATTAATAATTTATCCATTATCGTAATATAAAAATCAAATTATATTACATTACCTTATGGATTATTTGTCTAAAAGCGTTGTTAGATTTTGAGTCTAATTACTATTCCAGATCGATGCCCTATTTTAGTTGAGAACTCCTGAGTATTTGTTCGTTACTCAAGTGGTAGTTTGGTACTTGGTGCAGCGAGGATATTGAAGGAACACTGAATTAATTAAAAAGCTGCTGCCCTTTTTTTCCCTTCGCCTCTCCTATAAAGACAACCACCACTTCTGCCGCCTAATTGGCCCCGCAGAACGTGACTGTAGCAAAACTTTTTAATAAACGATATTTCAAATTAAAGTCTAACGAGAATCGAATGATACCACAAAAGGACGGAGCACCCTCGGGCGCAATATAAGATTCCCGGCGCGCAAACAATGGCCCGCGAATAATTACTGCGTCACTCTAATCACACGCACAATGGGCGCCATTACCAGAGATTATCGCCGACAAGGAGGGCGTAATTATTAATCTCATGCTCGTCTCGTCCGCCAGGTAGCACTGTCAACAAGTAGGCAGGCTGCCTTTGCGGATAGTTCAGTTCCGGCCTGGCTGCAACCTCCACAAAACAGCCATCACGACTTACGGGGTTAATGTCAACAATTCTTGCTACCAAAAGTCATTTTTCAAGGCTCATATGATAAACATGTCACGATAACATGCGTAGAATTCCGAATCATTCTTTAAAAAAGCTGTCTGACCAACCTGTAATATGTGTGTATTGATGAAACAGGAGAGGTCTCAAAATGTTTATAAAAGAAGGTTTAATGTCTCACAAAATTTATCAGAAGTTCATAAAATTTTATTAGAAGTCTGTTCCTTCAGTTCTATAAGTTAAAAAAATAAGAAAATCCTTGAAGTTGATTCACGCATGGATGTTCTATTGATACGGATTTCTTTTTTGAGGGATAAAAATTTGGTGGATCCTAAGAATTAAATGTTAAGTGATGGTGTGAATTGGAGAAATTCGGGAGATGGCCATCCGTACGCGTAACCGATATTCTACATGGTAGCAGGGACAATATTGGGCGTACTAATAGAGTTATCACTTCGACCAATCTCATCCCTGCTAGAACTCTAAACATAGTGGTTAGAACAGATTAATTGTAAACAGTTGAAAGAAAAGTGACTGAATATCCATGATATGAGAAGCATATGGTGATTTGTATGTGTATATTAATTTTTATTGCATGACTTTTATTAATAAGTTTTCAGTCCACCTTCCTAACTGACATCTTCTTCTTTTAAATAATAATTTCTGAACTGAAAAAAAATAATCAATTTTGCTTGACGCGAAAATGACATTGAATGTAGAAGGAAGATGGGTAAGAGTGACGCAAAACAGTGTAGCATGATTTTATTTTCTAATAGATTTTTTATGTCATCAGTCTCTAGACTTGTTTGATACAATCATTCATCTCTCGTTGTCCTGAATTAATCTTTTCCTATCAAGAAACAAATTTCAACCTACCGCTTCAGTTACCTGTTTCATTTAATCTAATTTCTGTTTTCTTTACATTTACTATCTTTGACTGTTACCTCTATTAAGAAGTTAATCTAATCCAAATCTTAAAATGTTACGCTACTATCTACTTTCAGTAAAAGACCATTTAAACAACCTTTTCTCTATTAGCATATATGTCTATTACCTATGTATATTATTCCAAAACTCATCACTTCTAAGTCCCTAGCTATGTACATTAATACATATTTTGAGATTTACAGCTAACAATTAGATAATAGCTTTTCGAAGTAATATTTTCGTAATCAAAATAGAATTTTTTTCAAAAAAAAAAAAAAAAAAAACCCAACGGAACTGTTGCTTGAAAACCTACGAAATCTGTTAAAGTAGATGTATTTACACAAGCTACGAACCAGATTTGAACTAAAAATTAAACGATAACTATCATGAAAATGATTTTAGATCTAGCCATAGAACAATTACACTGTCTTCTGGTTGTTTCACTTTTTTTAAGGCAGTATGTTTCGCGCTGTATTACTAATCTTTCTTTTATAATTACTATTTAAAACATATTATCTTGACTGGACTTGCAAGGTGTATAGAATCCTATTAGAATCGCATAATCACTTTCAGCTAATTAAAAAAAATATTCTAGACATTCTAGACCACACTACGCTGCATTGAGAAAGGCCATCACAAGAGAACTGTTACGAAAATTCGCAAACATTTTAAACTGCGTTTCTGCAGTAGATAAATCATTCATGGAACGCTTCTTTTAGGTGATCTCATTAGTTAGCAGATGTCCCTTGTGTGAATGCAGTTTAGTGTTCTCGGTTGTACCTGCCGGATGCTTCTGCCCGAATATTTTTGCAGCGAAAGGCTATGAAAAAATCAGACTCAGAAACACGTACCCCGTAAACAACACCAACAATACAGAAGAATACAGAAATCGATTTACATGCAGAAGGAAGCACATACAAATTAAACCACAGTGTTCAGGTTTAAATTTTTCTTGAAGCTGTAAAATTCTTTTTTTTATATATGTTGACTTATGGTTCACATTTTTATTCCATGCTCACTTTACCAAACCACATGGTGAATGTTATAATGCAGCGAAATTTCTTTGTATTTTCAGAATGTGTTAGATAGGATGCTGACAGAAAAGTGATACAAGCAGTAAGGAGTTACAAGTCACAACTCCTTAGCACTCGATGAAACAGTTCCAAAAGTTTGTAGTGCCCTTCTTGTTGTTTTTGCTAGTGTCACGGTTATGTGCAGAAGAAGCGAATTGCAGAGGTCAGGTTTACGTTGTAGCAGAATGACCAAAATGGGTCATTCCGTACATTTTTATATATATATTTTTGCATATTTATATATATAAAAAGAATAGAGAGAAATTATCGGAAAGAGTTGTCAGTGTGTGTGTGGCACGTGAGCCAGACGCGCCAGAAGGTCGCGGCAGCCTGGCGGCGGCCAGGGACAATGGACACCAGCTACCCTTCTCACGCAGTCGGTCAGGCGTATAATCCCTTAGCTCCGGGGAAACGGTAAACTAAGGTGAACAAACTACCCGAGCCCAAGTTTTACGAACGGGGAATTTCGGAGGTCACAGATGACGGAAATGTCCGAGGCTATCCCGAGTTCACCCGAGTCGAGGAAGACAAGGTTCGCCTATCGTGACAGCCGAAGGGAGGAGCTTAAAAATGGCAGAACCAATCGACAGAGACGTTCCTTTGCATTTTGTAACGATGGTGTATTTTTTTTCATGTACACCACGAGGGTAAGAGGAGGCTTTTTCCGGCGGACGCTAGAGAGAGGACTTGGTTCCGAGCATTCAGAGGAGAAGGAGCGGATCTGCCAAAGCTGGAGACCGCTCTTGGCTTCGAACCTGAGGGTTAATAAGCGTGTTGTACAGTGAGGTCACTGTGCACGCATCCATTGCGTTTGCACGGACGTGGTGCTTTGTCCGCTATAGCCAAGGGGCTATAGTACTTCCGCCGTCGCGGGAAATACATCGCCGTCACGGTAATCATCCTACAAGTGCAGTTTGGTACTTTTATTCGGTCATTGAGTACAGCCCTGTAACGGCCACTGAATGATTAGGAGTTCTCGCACCCCCAAATATTGAGCTAGCTGGGGCAGACTTTCTTAAAGCCACACTTGGTGGATAATATAAATTATCCTGGCGCCCGGCATTTGAGATTGAATACAGTTGATGCCAATACTGTGTTTGATTTATGGTTCCCCTATCATTGTGAAGGGAGCTTTCATTTAAACAAATCAAGTGTGTAGCTTTCTTGCTTGCCAATTGACATTGGGAGTTTGGTTCAAGATTAATTTAAAGGTGGTTGTATTTTGATGCTTTTGTTTATTTGTTAATATGTGTTGGCAATTGTAAGAAGAGGCTTTGCATAGTTCTTTTTATCATATTTCAATGTGTCAATGTTAACGATAAATAAGCCTCGCCTGTACGCCATTTGAGTACCAAATAAATTAGCGGCCTAAGGTTTCTCTTTAATCATATAAAAAGAAGTAAAAGGTTTTCACCCTTACCTCCCCCCCTCGCTAAACCGCCACAATTGGCGCCCAACGTTCGGCTTCGATTAATTAATCAAGCGATTAAAATATCTCAATGACTGGGTTTTAAAAGTACACACTGTTCTGGCTATTTTCAAATTTTTGTGTAGCTTGCATATTTTTGTGTTTTTTTTTATTATTAACGTTCAATTTGCTCATGTTTTCATGTTGCTTTGATTATTGAACAATCCATTCATAATTTTTCAATGATTATGGGAGTTTGTTTTTCAAAACACTCCATGTGTAATTGAAATTGATGTGTTTGTGCAGAGTGTTCTGTCCACGTGCACTTGGATGCGTTGTGTTCATGACGGCGTTGCTTGATATTTGTTGTGTTCTGTTTTGCAAAATCTGTGGTTACAATTTTATTTTTTATTGCGTGTTTGTGATGCAAAATTTGCTGAATTTTTGTATTGAATCGCGGGATTGATGTTGGATTTTCTATTTGATTTCGTGTTGAGCGGGGAATTTGTGTATTTCTGTGATTTATTTCGTTCGTTTGCGAGAGTTTCATGTTTGCTATTATAGATTCCGTTAATGAAGCTTAGATCCGGGATTGTTTTAATAGAAAACTTATCTGTAATTTCGGGAAGTAGTGAGATGATGAATGAATTAAATTCAGAGACAAATGCATCAACGAACTATGGCAGAAACTGAGACGAATACAAATGTTGATTTAGCTTCTGAAGCGGGTTATAGCTCTCAATTCACGACAAGCATCGGGGAGACAGATATGGAAAATTTTCCAAATGTCTCTGATAGTATCTCAGAAAAGATCTCAGTTCCACCCATTGCTAAAAACACCCACAATCCAGAAAACACTACACCAGTTCCACAACAAAACATACAACTGGGCGATATCATGGCATTTCTAGCACAAATGCAGTCACAGTTGTCTGGCGTAAAAGATGAGTTGTCAGAGAAAATCGATGCACTTGACAAGAAGCATGAGGTTACTCTCAGGATGGTTGAAGAACGATTGTCCAGCTTTCAAGGGCAGATCTCGGAAGAAGTGAAGAGTTTTAAAGCTAGCATTAGGTCGGACGTCAATAGTTTGTCCCAGACCACAGATAAATTAGCTGAAACTTGTGATTCACTGAAAAATTCAAATGATGAGTTATGTAAACGTTTAGAGTCTACTAACCAGTCAGTTGAGAACCCGAGCTGAAAGCAGTGCGAACCTCGGACAAATTTCCGAATTTGTACATTCAGTCAAGGACCAAACCGAGGCTAAGTTCACGAAAGTGAACACTGAAATCGAAGTTCTGTCTGGTTCAATCGAACAGATTAAAGACGGTCAGAAAGAGCTTCAGATTTCACAAGAAAAGTTTGTACAGGATACAGGATCTAAGTTATCCTTATTTGAAAAGAAAATAAACAACTTAAATGATTCTTGCGCGAGTGGAGGATCGATAAATGCAACGTGTCGACATTACGCTGTCAGCAATGTCGAGTTAAAGATTCCACGGTTTGGCTCACGTAAAAATATCAATCCAAAAGCATATATTTCTGAGCTTGACAGGTATTTTGATATAAAGGGAGTGCCGGAAACAGCGAAATTGCTGATCATTGAACATTCTTTCTTTGAAACGGACCGCCCATGGCTGTTGCTAGCTTACCAACCGGGTATGTCATACAATGAATTCAAAGAGTTATTTTTACGGACATTCTGGTCCACAAAAATACAGAATCAGGCAAGGCTAAAACTTCATCAGAGCAGATATGACCCGCAGGTCAACGACTCGATGGAAAATTACGTCGAGAGACTAGTCATACAGTCGAGGTATTTTGACGTATCCATGTCAGACGGGCGAATTTATTGACGCGGTCGTCACGCATTTTAGTCCTCACGTACAGGCACATATAAATCCTGTGCTGATTCGCACCATTCCGGAGTTGCTGGATACTTTGAAGAATTTGGATGCCATTGGTCAGCGGGCAATGAACGCAAAAACGCGGGATGAGAAAGATTCGGGGCAAAAGGAGTCGGAACTAAATTCCCACGGTGACTATTCAAAACAAGGAAAGGATCATCGAAACAAGCGTTGGAAGGGAAACGACGGAAAACCCTACCAACAAGACGGACGTGTTTCCGTGGAAAAATGAAGGCCACAGAGAAAATAACGGGCAATCTCGTAAAGACGGGTCCGAAATGAATGCGGTTACGGTAGTAGAAGCTCGACCCGAACTCCCAGCCGAGCAATAATTATCACTATCGGTTCAAAAATGTACAGGTGCTTGTACAGTTTGTAACCGGGAATTCTAGTTGAATAGTTTGAGATGTAAATATAAATTTAAATTTTGTATAACAAATAAATAGATTAATAGCAAAAGGAAGCTGTGTCGCGGCAGATGTTGTGGATGCAACTTTAAGTTGTTAAAACGCGGATACCGTTAAGGTTGGTCGTGTTTCGGAACAACACCTGACACAGATATTCCCAGAACTGCTACTACAGGAGAGCCTTTGTTTGGTAAGAGGGTCCCCTCAGGTAGAAGCAGCCTCTTCAATGGGACCTACCCATTAACGAGCAAAGACTGAAAGGCTTATTCGCCGGTTGCTCATTGTATGGAACATATGTTTTTGCTGGTTACAGATAGAATGAAATCCGCATTCGGAAACCAGGTGCTGAATCAACATTTCCGAACTTTATATTTTGCCCACGTGAAATTTTTATAGTCAAATTGACTTTCACGATGTTAGGTGGACGTGATTGGATAAAGTCCTGAAATTTTAAATGATTTCCTGTGCCGTAAAAATTGATATGCAGTCGCAGGTAAAATGTAACGCTGTTGTTGCTCCCAACCTCTTATCTTCGCGATCAGAATTCATCTAACGGCGACACACATGTTGTGATATGCTTTCCAAAAATTCTGTGACATAAACCAAAAGATTTCAACGTTTTGTGATGAATCAGGTCGATGTAACGTTTATACCGCTAGGTTGTTACATGGTATTTTTCTGGGCAGAAGCTTGCAGCGAGCGCGGTGTCGCTTTGTCTGTAGTTGGTCAAAGATCTAAAGTTATCTTGCCAACATGTTTTAGCTTCCTTTTTTTTGTGTGTCTATTAAAGGGTGGCGTACTTGCCGTGAATAATGCCCATAGAACACGAAATTCTTGCCGGAAAGAGTTTTTCAAATTGTGCTGGTCATCACAGGAATAAGGAATCCTAAGTTGAATGATTACAGGAACACTGGCGAGTTATCGCGACACTTTGCTGTTATTTTGTTAACGGTTGAGCAAGGTCAAAGGGGAGTAAGTTACAGTTGATTGCATTTGTAAAGGCTAAATGGAAACATTTTGTTCACGGGATGAGTTCAATAATTCAGCTAACTGTTCATGTTAAGGTGATTTATCTTTGATACTAACTTCAGTTAAAAGGAATGTTGATTTTTATTTCAGTTGGTTTCATATCGTTCTTTAATCTGGCATTCATTGGCGGTAGAAGCGTCATGAACACACGCAGAAAAGTTGACAAGTTCGGGCATGAAGCTTAAAATTGAGGTTTACTCGCCATTTGCAGTAATTGCAATTTTAACTTGTTTGAGAGATAACAACAGTAACTTCATGTGCATTTTTTTTATATTATGTTTATCATGTTTTTTTTCCTGTATGTTTCAGTCTGTGTTTTTCTTATTTTATCTATAGCTATTTGTGTATAGATTTAAGAATGATTGGTTCTCGCTAAGGCTCTGCTTCAGGCTACATGTAAATCCTTTGTAAGAAAATGGCCGGAACAATTCCTATTCGCAGCGCGTGTAATTTCCTTGCAGAGTAATTAACTTGATTTTATAATCACGAGCGAAAGGGATAGAGTGAAAACCAAAGCTTCAAATATTTTTAACTATAAATGATTGTATCAGATCATTAAGTACATTGAAATTATGGTTATTGTATTAAAATTATCGTATTAGACAATAATTTTAAAATTAACTGGGTGGCATATGTAGCAGAATGACCAAAAATGGGTCATTCCGTACATTTTTATATATATTTTTGCATATTTATATATATAAAAAGAATAGAGAGAAATTATCGGAAAGAGTTGTCAGTGTGTGTGTGGCACGTGAGCCAGACGCGCCAGAAGGTCGCGGCAGCCTGGCGGCGGCCAGGGACAATGGACACCAGCTACCCTTCTCACGCAGTCGGTCAGGCGTATAATCCCTTAGCTCCGGGGAAACGGTAAACCAAGGTGAACAAACTACCCGAGCCCAAGTTTTACGAACGGGGAATTTCGGAGGTCACAGGTGACGGAAATGTCCGAGGCTATCCCGAGTTCACCCGAGTCGAGGAAGACAAGGTTCGCCTATCGTGACAGCCGAAGGGAGGAGCTTAAAAATGGCAGAACCAATCGACAGAGACGTTCCTTTGCATTTTGTAACGATGGTGTATTTTTTTTCATGTACACCACGAGTGTAAGAGGAGGCTTTTTCCGGCGGACGCTGGAGAGAGGACTTGGTTCCGAGCCTTCAGAGGAGAAGGAGCGGATCTGCCGAAGCTGGAGATCGCTCTTGGCTTCGAACCTGAGGGTTAATAAGCGTGTTGTACAGTGAGGTCACTGTGCACGCATCCATTGCGTTTGCACGGACGTGGTGCTTTGTCCGCTATAGCCAAGGGGCTATAGTACTTCCGCCGTCGCGGGAAATACATCGCCGTCACGGTAATCATCCTACAAGTGCAGTGTGGTACTTTTATTCGGTCATTGAGTACAGCCCTGTAACGGCCACTGAATGATTAGGAGTTCTCGCACCCCCAAATATTGAGCTAGCTGGGGCAGACTTTCTTAAAGCCACACTTGGTGGATAATATAAATTATCCTGGCGCCCGGCATTTGAGATTGAATACAGTTGATGCCAATACTGTGTTTGATTTATGGTTCCCCTATCATTGTGAAGGGAGCTTTCATTTAAACAAATCAAGTGTGTAGCTTTCTTGCTTGCCAATTGACATTGGGAGTTTGTTTCAAGATTAATAAAGGTGGTTGTATTTTGATGCTTTTGTTTATTTGTTAATATGTGTTGGCAATTGTAAGAAGAGGCTTTGCATAGTTCTTTTTATCATATTTCAATGTGTCAATGTTAACGATAAATAAGCCTCGCCTGTACGCCATTTGAGTACCAAATAAATTAGCGGCCTAAGGTTTCTTTTAATCATATAAAAAGAAGTAAAAGGTTTTCACCCTTACCTCCCCACCCGCGCTAAACCGCCACAACGTGCAGCAAAAGACAAGAGGCTGTGTTATTATAAGGATCTTTAAATCATCAAGCAGTATAGTATAAGATTGACGTGGGTTTACAATGTGTACTGATTAGTACATTCAGGGACTGGAATATCCTATACATTGTAAAATGTAAAAATATGTCAAATTGGTCTTTCTTTTCTACAAATATCATATTTGAGTACAATATTAAAGAGCTGTATCGCATGAGATTCCACTTAATCATCTGTATTGCCAATTATTGGCTATTGGAGCTCGTCGGGATTATTTCCGTTATCCTTCATTTTAATTTTTTAGCTTATTACTAGTATTTCGCAAATAACTTGCTGCTATGAATTGATTACTATGTCTGATAAAAATTTTTAGGTTTTTTTTTTTTAACTTCGATAACGTATTTCAATTGCTGGACACCATTTGGAATATTCTCGCTGAAGGACTAGTTTATCATAACACTAAAGCAAAACTGAATGAACTTATGTTGTTTTTTTCTCTCTATGCAAAAATTAATTAAGTAAATAAATTTGTGAAGTTGTCACCACAGGATCTTGTCCTTCAGGATATTACTACACGAAACTGGTATTTCAAGAAAGGGACATATTTTCCCCAAAAAATCTTGAAAAAACTATGCAATCTGTAATAAACTATTCTTAACGAATTGGACACACATTAACAAATCAAATTGCACACAGTAAGAAGGTTAACATTGCATCAAACCGTTTCATAGCAGGAGATTTTAGGAATTTGGGAAATGCTGAAAACTGTGTTCTCTAAAAGTATCACCTAACATACGTGGTAACAGTGACAGATAACATAGAAACAACGTCAAAATGTTTTAAGTAATGACCACAACGTACAATAATGCTACTTTGATTTTCAGTCTCATATCTAAGTCACTGCTAATGAGAAATAATAACGGTAATGCTGATTTGGAAATAATGTGTCACATTTTCTCGCTTTGATTTTCTTTCCTTCTCGTGAAGTCAGCTGCCACGGTATGGTACGCACATCGCAGAGGAGCCTAAAAGGAAGGCTAACCAGCCAGGGGCAGCCGGCTCAATACGCTCACTCCGCGGAATGAAACAGGCGAGCACGGCGACTTGAACGCTGCCTGGCGGAGCACACAGACAGGCTATTAGCTAATAAAATCGATCGCTGGTGTTGGTTTTAATCTCGTAAAACCCGAGCGGCCCTAATGAAATGATTGTCGAGATGCTAACAATACAGCTGGCACACGCGACACCAAATTGGATTCGGCCCGCACCTCGCCAATCAATTTGGTTCGCCCCGCCACCCCCTCCCCCTCTCTCCCTCCCGGCATACCAACCAAACTGGTAGACCTTCTTGCCTCCAAGAGTGTGACGGCAAACACCATTACTAGGAAGATACAATTCTAACTGCAAGAGTTAAACGCTCGTGTCATCCGACAAAGAATAGAGTACAAACAGAATATAATTTTTTGGTATACCTTAGCACTAATATTCTTGTACGATGGACAATTTATAAATAATACACACTCTGGCAACACTGCTGATGTATACGGAGTGTAAATGAGGTTAACTGTTGAACAGGGTAGAAGAGTTATCACAAATATTTCTCTCTTCCTCTAATTAAACAAAAACAGTCCACACCCACAACGTGTACCTTCCAGTAACATAACATGCTGACATCCACAAATCTAACAGCCACAAACGACTGCTTACAGTAAGATCAGTGAGAGTTTTCCCTGAAGCAACATCCGCATCTGTACATTGGGGATGGGAAATTGCGTATCAGATTACCTGGTTACCAGACATCTTCCTGGCCTCAGCCACAGATACCAGTCACCGGTACGACATTATCAATTAACCCATCGCTTATTTTTAGTAATAATTAATTATAATAAAATTATTTTTCATTAATACAATGTGAATTTTTATGTTTATTCATATCCACTTCGACTATAAATAAATGGCATTGCGCATGTTAGCCAAACAGCCAGATCAATGTTACCGTTTGTTAACCTGATAGCAGTTTACCCCCACCATCTCTACCACCCTTGTCAATCGTTAAGTGAGCTGTAGTGTGTGCCCACCTCCTTTTTCAAATGGCTCTATCCTCCGCGAATGGATAAGGTTTTAAACCGAAGTACTGTACGTTTGAGTTCGTCTCATGTGTGGCATACTTATCACAGCCTTCAACTCCGGTAAGTGATGGGTTACTTTTCCTATCATATATATATATATATATATAATATATATATATATATATATATACATTTTTTTTTTTTTAAGAGAAATTTTGACTGTTGAACATAAAACGTCTTTTTTTTATATAGCGCGTAGCAAAATGATGACAGGTATTCACAAAGCTTCCCCTAAACTTTTGGGGGAAGAGACAATGGACCATTTGGACTTGTCGTGTACGTAAAGGAAGTGAAAGAGGAAGTGATGTTCTAAGGTCAAAAAGATCAAGAACATGTGCTGATAAGTGAAGTGTGAAAATTGTGTCCGTATAATGATGTAAGAAGCAGTATTGATAGCTCCAGGAGTTTTAAGAACATCTGTATAGCAATCGAAGGCTTCTACGGTTGTGGTACGAGATAGTTTCAATGCTTCCTGGGTATCGCTGCATCCTGGTATTGAATGCCGCTCTGCTTCGAGTGCTTCGCCATACTGATTAACACATCTCGGTGACATTTCACCCTAGAAGAAGACCGAAGCAGATTGTTCGAAACGTTGCTATTCAATAGAAATACGTGGGTGATACTTTGAGAAGCATTGAAACTGTTAGTTATATTCGGTTATCTCAACAAAAAGATTTGAAAAAAAGAAAAACTGCAGCTTGGTAGGTTCAAATTGGGGAACGTTGTGCCTATTTCTTGCATCGGTACTAATAGGAAGTGTTACATAACACGCCGTACAGTACAGATACGAGTTTAAAAGACTTCTGATTTTCCCCCCTGATATTAAATGTATTAACATCGTTATTTCACCTTGCAAATGTTACCCAGTGCATC
>JARYHS010002335.1:0-23690 GCA_031002005.1 Vandiemenella viatica
TGCTTTGGTTTTTTTTTTTTTTTTTTTTTTTTTTTTTTTTTTTTTTGTAACAGTTTAACGTCCCTTTTTAACAACGTGGTCTTTAGAGACGGGAAAGGATGGGGGCAAGGAATGGGAAGGAATTCGGCCATGGCCTTTTGAAGGAAGCATCCCGGCATTCCGCCTGGAGCGATTTGGGGGAAACCACGGAAAACCCAAAATCTGGATGCCGGACGTGGATTCGAACCGCCGTCCTCCCGAATGCGAGGCCAGAACGCTATCCGTTACAACCACCACGCTCGGTTTAGCTTTGGTGCTGAGCACCCTCTGCCACCCACAATTTTGTGAATTGCAGAGTATATATGTAGATGTAGATGTAGATAGTATCATACCATGGTTTATCATTTAAATATCTGTATTATCAGTGTTTTTAGTACTGCTATTTGTCAACAGATGGAATTACGACAATTTTTTTCTTAATTTAGTAATGTTGAAGAAACGTAAATATAAACTTTTATTTTCGTGTCTACGTATAAATTACGAGAAATTAAATAATCGCGGCTTCAAAAAATTTAAGAGTTATGAACTTATTTATATTTTACGCTCGGGAAATATTAGTCTACCAAGTGTATCAACTTTTGAACTTTTAAATTGAACACAACTTTGCACGTTCTTGCTTTGATCACCGAAAGCAGTGTTTTCGATTTAGGTAAGAAGCTAATAGTAAACGTGAAAGTTCCGTTTACGAATTAGGAAACTGTTTGGTGTCAGCGAAATGCGAACTGAAATGACTTTTTCTTATGGGGCTCTTCGTATTGCAGCATATATGTCACTACTCAGACACTATACTAACTCCGTGCCAAATTTAATTTAAATCTGACCAATTTAGCGATTGAGGCAAATAGTGCAAACTTCCAAACATACACCCATACAAACTTTCTCATTTATAATATTATGAAGATTAATATTATTTTATGTTAAGCAATGAAAGTTTTCACTTGTATAAATGCGTAAATAAATTAGTTTGGACATCGAATAATATACTGTTATTTTCTTCTCTAAGAGAATAGCATCGTGTTCGTCGAGTATTAGTCAGAAATGGGATTGTGAATGGCTCATAGTAGAATATTAAAGCAAACCCTCTAAACACTTAGAATTCTACAAACAATTTATATCTGTAAGGCCCGCGTCATAGACGAATTTTGTCATCATGGAGTTGCGGGAATTATTGGAATTACTGCGCCTGCCTGTATTGCAGTCACCTTGACAGAACCACAATGTAGTCCGCCATACATGAGGCGCTATTGCCCACCTGAACCAAATCAACGCAAGCTCACCAACCTATACAATGGAAACGACAATCTCACTAGTGTAGCAGTATGTTCCTTTCATCTAAAAGTATCAAGCACTGTATCGAAACTTTTGAATTTCGAGAGAAGGTAAATATATCTTGTCTGGCTCCAAACTGTTCGCACACCTTGTGTGTGTGAGGTTAAACAACTTCCTTCTTCTGTTTCCTGATATGTGCAATAATTCTGGGTTCGGGAATGAATTTTGAAAATAACAACCATTACTGCAATCGATGGATTTATTACTACCTAATATGTCTTAAAATGTTAAAAAAAGTTTAATTCAATTCAGTTACGCATGCTTCAGCAGCAATTCCTTAGGCATCTATTTAACCATTTATTATTATTATTACTGTTTTTTTAATTATATTAATTACTTTGAATTTAAATTCCACCACCCATCTAGTATTTTCCTTTACGAATTTAAATTTTAATTATTTCTGCGTTTTTAGTAAATTATTCATCCCTTCCCTTCGTAATTTAATTCAGTCCCTTACTGAATTAACTGCGAAAAACGAAACAAAAAAATCCTGATCCCTAATGCGTAAAGTTGAATTTCTACTTGTGGTCACTGCTAATCTTTCGCCTGATTTAGAAAGTAATTCGCTTGGACATGATAACTTTCGGTTACTGGTGATTTGTATTTTCTTAATAAGATGCTTAAATATAAGGTGGGCAACATGGGTTCAGCCAAGGATATTCAAGCGAATCTCAGTTGGTGGGATATATGCAAGATATTTCAGATGAAATGGACAAGGGAGGCCAAATTGATAGTGTAGCACTAGATCTTTCAAAGGCGTTTGACAGAGTAAGCCACAAAATGATAGAAAATAAGGTAAAAACTATTGGAGTGGATGAGAAAGTGATTTGCTGGGTAGAAGAATTTTTAAAAGGTAGAACAGAGAGAGTTAGGGTAGGAAATGTAGTATCAAAACAAGTGGAAGTAAAAATCGGTGTGCCACAGGGTAGCGTATTGGGACCATTGCTATTCATTATTCTAATGAATAATTGTGTTGATTGTTTACTATCTGAAATTAGATTGTTTGCAGATGACATAATGCTGTATAAAAGAATCATAACGATAGAGGACTGTAAAAAGTTGCAGGGTGATCGGGACAGAATATCTAGTTGAGTTGGTAAACATGGGATGAAGATAAATACAAAGAAGAGCAGCTAATTAGAGTCACAAATAAAAAACACAAGGTTAATTATGAATATAAGGGGGGAAAAAATTGCTTGCTGAAGACTTGAAATGTGAATTTCTTGGCATTACATTTGATAAAAAGCTTAACTGGGCAGGACACATTGGACAGGTGGTAGGAAAAGGTTTCAAATCCTGCACCTGTTGGAGAGAGTGATGAGGGGATGCACGAGAGAAGTAAAGGAATTGGGTTACAGAACATTGGTCAGACCAATGCTCGATTATGGTAGTGTAGTATGGGACCCACATTTTGAGTATCTAATACAGGAGTCTGAGAGGGTGCAAAGAAGGGCTGCTAGATTTGTTTCTGGAAATTATCGCAGAATGCAATCAGTGACAGATATGATAAAGGAGCTGGAATGGGATTCATTGCAAGACAGGAGGAGGATGAGGAGGGTCGTGGGAGTTTACAGGACGTATACTGGCGATGAGGCATGGAAAGATATTGGAGTAGGTATAAAAAGTAGTTCATGGAGGGGAAAAGATGACCATGACCACAAGCTGGCACTCGATTTCAGGCACAAGGGTGTGGGAAGATTTTCTTTTTTAGGTAAGGGTGTCAGGGATTGGAATGAGTTACCAAGGGGAATGATGAATAACTTACCGAAAACGTAAAAATAATTTAAAGTTAAAATTTGTAGAGGGCAAATGTAGGTGGGTGCAGGATAGGGGGAAGTTGGGTGTGTAGGGAAATAGCCACCGGAGCGTGTGCTCCATTACAATTAAATTAAACTTATAACATAATTCATGTCAGGTTCGGTCTAATAGCAAAATTTTTTTTTGGATTGTTCGAGTTCACAATTCCTTTGGAGTATTGCCACGCGAGCAGAATAAGTGAAGAACAGGTTGCGAAAGAAGATGTGGAATTGGGCAGCTGAATGAAGGAAGAGACGAGTACGATGAAGAGCTTGGTGGATCAAGGGAGTAGGGTAAAGAGTGCGTGTCGAGGAGAGGGAACGGTGGAAATACATTTGACATTGGAGTGACCTGGCTTCCAACTAGTGGCTGGGAACTCATAAACATGATGATGACGAGTAAAACTTTGCCTGTACCGTGACAGTTACAATTACTTTGATATTCAACTTTTCAGTTGTAAGATTTCGTATGGCTAAGGTTCCATTTTTCAGCGCTAACTTTCAGTTCTCTTTTCAATATTTTCTATTGTGAATCTGATGATTGGTTGGGATTTCAAAGGATTGTTGCTAGAATTCTGGTTTAACAGAGGTTCGGGTGTAGATTTGAAGACAGTGAGCAAGCAGCAAGTTGTAGCGTGAAAGTGTTTTTATTGCATCATGCCGAGACTTTGTACAGATGTGCCTCCTAGGCGACGGGCGCGACGGGGATGGCGCTGCCCTTGGCGTTGTAGCCCTGCTCGTCGGCGGTGTAGGTGATGTCGACAGGCACGCCCTCGGGGCTGGTGTACTGGTAGGAGCCGCTCTTCACCAGCACGTGGTCCTTGCCGTCAGGGGTTGGCTTCAGTTCTCCGTGCTCCACCACAGTGATGCCGTTGGCAGTCTGGTACCTGCAGAAGGGAAAAAGAGAACATCGTAATGCTCAAAAGGTACTGAAAGGAAACATGAGTGAGTAAGACACACTATACAACATCGGTTCAACTTATCCTGCAGAGCATCTTCACTTAATGTTACATTTCTGGGATTCAGGAAAAATTACTTTAATTAAGGATCTACTTAAAAAGTATTATTGGAATCACATACTTTTTCAATATATATTGTCAGTTTGTCCTTCTCTGCAAAAAAATAAGAGCTTCTTTCAAATTCACAGAGAAATGCATTTCGTAACTTCAGATGATCTGTGATTCTTGCAATTTCTGTCAGTATTTATAATTGGTCTGTATACTGCCACCATAGTAACTAAATAACAGCTTTTGTAATAAAACTTTCAAGGGAACAAAATATCTGCCTCATTAGATTTAAATTTCGGCTCTTATTTAAACATCTCCTATTAATATAGTGTTGGTCTCTTTTTAAAGTGAAATTTAAGTTTCGAGTGTGATTCTATTGAGTAAAATAGCAAGAACCAAAAAAGAAAAAGTTGTCCCTATCGCAGAATTATGTCAACTAAGTACCAAATTTACTGGATGAACACCAGCAGGGACGTTTCTAGGACTGTCTCACTGCTCCCGCAAGGAGATCTTTGTGTCATATACTGCTGAACAAGTTTCTAAACATTTTCCGCAGGAAAAATTTCCGTCATTCATTGCCATATTTTCTTTTTTCATAGGTTGTCTGTTCAGGTGTGAAGTAGTTATTCTTGATACTGAAAAATGGCAATTTCCGTTTCATTGATTTCAGAATGTTCAGTCTGCCACATAAACTTTACCATAACTTTTTGTCGCTCATACAATGCATTAAGTAAGTATGTAAAATTTCTGTGTAGTGACAGATATGCTCAGGGTTTCCTTTTGCTCTATGAAACTTTCGTTTCGTGTAGACTTTCCGTCATCTATTGAAATAGCTGTTACTTAACCTCTTAATCTGCTGTTACTGTCTTCATTTCTTTAGAGAATAGTATTTTCTTCTAGAGTCTACCGCTTTGCAGATATGCGTTCAACAGGTCTTTTTTTTTGCGTTAAAAGCGAACTTATGTCGTGGCGTATTAGAGCGGTCTGGTGGATCAGTGGTTGGGGCGTCTGACTGGAGATGGAAAGGTCCTAGATTCGAATCCCTGTCTCAGCGGGGATTTTCATAGGCACTAAACCCGACCTTCGGCTCTGTCGCAGCTTGCTTTCTAATGTGAAGTACGCCAGAACGCTTCGGTGGTTAAGATTGCCGGCTTAGGTTAAGGCGGCTACGACAGGGTCGGAATGCGCAGCCAATGGAAACCCCCTCACCAGGTCATTACCGCCACACGGGATTATTATTATTATGTTGGCCATGAAAAAGGGATTGAAATCATATAACCTTCTGAGGGACAAACTGGGATTTCTTTCCAATTGAATCTGTTTTATGTTGAACTACTTCTTCGGCTCGATTAACCTCATACGACCTCGACAGGTTTTAGATAATTTCGAAATGAACTTTTTGATATTAACAGCGTTTCTAAATTTGATAAGAATGTTGCAAAACAGCCACATGGTTGAGATTACAGGTATTACTGTTGGCATTAGTTACTCACGTGAGGGAGTACTGGCCAGCCGCGTCCCGGACGTCGCTCTTGGAGACGAGCGGGATGAACTTGTCGCAGCTGACGGCGGCCACCGTCAACAGCACCAGGCACAGCTGAGGAACACAAACTGATACACTAACTGCACACAAAACCACTCACCACACAATAGAACTACAGTTATCCGAATCAATTGGGACCGGACCCCATTCTGATAATCAAAATTTCGGATAGTTGGATTTTTTCCCAAAAAGAGTCTATGTTGAAAATGGGAGAAAAAACTAATTTTAAAGAAAAAGAGTTTTTAATTAATTAAATTAAGAGGCGAGACATTTATATGTTAAGCGCACTTACAACTGCTGTACATCGGTACAGTATGTATGTACCGTACTGTAAATAAAAGTCATTGCATGCTGAACATCTCGGTCAAAGTAAGTTGTTTGACTGTATTCATCCATTTTCGGGCAGCATGTGGTCACACTCAGGCTGACACTCCATCCACTTCAACTCAGTTTCAAGGCCGACAAATGTTTGGCTCGCTGATGGTCCCGTGTCTGCTTCAACTTCGACATTAAGGTCATCTTCTTCTTCGACACTTTCTTCTCACACTTTCAATAAGTACATCATCATTTAGAATTTCATGCCCAGAATGTGACGAATCACACACAACCCACTACCCTAAATCTTCGGCACTAATTTCTGAACATCCAGAAATTTTCAGAAGAATGTTGCTGAATTCCTCAAGTGACACGTCATTCCCATCTTCTCCTGTCTCTTCCCATTAATTTTCTTGAGCTCCTCTTTCATTTCCTCCCTTTCCTTCTCTTCTTCAGCTGATATGCCCTTCAACTTGTTCTACGCACGTGTTAATGTGATTGCCTTAAGTGCTTCGGATAATAAGCGATTCGGATAGTCGGAGTCCGGATAACTAGAGTTCTACTGTGCTCGCAAACAATATCACCTTCGTGATCTGATGGATAAAGACATTTAATCTAATAAACCGAAGTTCTACGGCAAGGCAGGCAGTCTGTTTGGCTCAGTCTGACAGGAGGTCGAAAGGTCCCCGCTTTTCAAAGGGCCGCAACCCAACCTTCACCTCTGTCGCAGCATGCTGTGTATTTTGAAGTAGGCGAGAACGATTTAGTCGTTCGAATTCCACGTTAAAACTGTAGTCTCCCTTGCACGGTTGGATTACAGGTTTAGGAACTATCCCTCCTACCTCTCATACCAAGCTTCCACCTTCGGTTTGAGCACAGCTTTAAGGCAAGGTATGTATAGACGATGGAGGAATCACAGGCAGTGTAGAGTAGAAACTAAATAGTAGCTGTTGTTTTTTTTCCTAGTGTTTTCATTTACGTTTTACAACAAGATGGAAAATACTGAAGGACAAAATATTATTTTTGAACTGGGTGGGATGAAACTGTAGACGATATCCTATTGTATCAATGTTCCATATAGAGGAGTAAAATAAAACTGTTGGCTAGAAATATTGATTCGGAGAGAAAGAATGTATTATACCGTTTTTGACAGCTTTGTTCTGCTAACTTCAAATAGTGAAGTGTATGAGTACAAAACACTGTGATATAAATTTTGAATGAGAGAAAACGAAAGCAAGAGATATGAGAAACAGAGGTTATAAACTCGACGTTGGCGCAGCTTAATAGTACATACTGCTTGCTGATCACACTCAGCACTTACCACGGCAGTGTTCATGTTTGCTGGAGTTGTGGAAGAATCACTCTGCCCGTTGGAAGGCCCCGGCGCGTTATATAGCTGTACAGTTTCCCCCTCCCTCAGTTCACGTACTTCAATGAACAACTGTTACCGGGTCACTTCTCTCAGCTTCGTCTCTAGTCAATAACAAACAGCTATATTATAAATGCCTCGTCTGGGAAAAGCTAACTGACATACAAACTAGAAGAAGTCGTATAGAGAGTAATTATTTTTAGTAAATATATCACTCCGTAAGATCCCTGATCACTTTTTTTATAGTAAGATACAAAATTTCATACTATTCCTCATACGAACCGATAATTTTACATCTTTTGGTTACTTTCCAGTGAGGTAAATATATGTTGCACACACAAGAATATTAACGCAACAGATAGAACTACTACCACTAAATTACACAGCGAAATATTTTCTATTTGTTTGACCCCACAATCACATTTATCCTCTTCCCTTGAGATTAAAACAGTGTTTAGTAATCTAATCATACGAGTAAAGTTAACTCCTCCCTCTTCACGTGTGAATATTGGATTTATGAGTATTGTATTTAAATCAATAATTTTATAAGTTTTGAAATGCAAAGTTACAAGTGTTTCCAACCAGCTGGTCTGAAAGAATTTCTAGGGCATGTCCAAATCTTCATCTTTGTAACTTTCCATTCTTGAAGGGGGTATCGCTTCTTTTCTTATGATTTGGAGCTTAAAAAAATGCTCTTTCATTATTCATCACATTAAAAAATATTTTTAAAGTGGCTCATTATTTGGGACCCGTTGTTACGAATAAAAAAATTATTCTAGGTGTGAAGCTTCATGATGAGAGTCGCTGCATCATGGAAAACTGTTCCTGCTACTCAAGTGCACATAAGTCTCCTCCGTTCTACAAGTATGAAAAAAAAATTGTTCAGCAGGGACTAGAATACTACAGTACAAACAAACTTAACTACAAAAAACAGGAGATTATTAGTATTTACATTACTCATTTCTCTGCCCGATTTTTTATTTCAAGGCAGTAATGGAACTGTCGGGTAAACAAATTTCCAACAAATAATCTCGTTTCACTTTAATAGCTCAGAAAGAACTAACTGTTTGTCACAACTACTGTTTTAAAATTGGACGCTCTAAAACAGCGACGATTAATTTAGCTTTAGCTGACTTCTCAGCATCAATTGTTTCAAATGTTTGTTTGACTGCGATCACTTTAATGCGATGCACCGAATGATAGAATGTTAACCAGTTATGAAATGATGAATGTTAGTTTTGAAACATCAGCAGCTGATCTGGTGGATGTAATGAAATAGTGAACATGTGATTTTGATTCAAGCGGAGATGGAATCTTCAGTGTATGCACTTAAACAGCCAGCGACACCAATTAGATTTTCTTGTACTATTTTACTACCTTACTAATACTAGGTATGTTTCTGGGGATGTGCTACGTATTCATTTCGTTGATTGAACAAGTGTCATTTTAGCACTAGGCCGCTGTCTCCATTGAAGTTGTCGCTTTTATTCAAATCTTCTGCGCCTCCGTCAGCTGGCTACGACACTACTGCTCTTCTCTCCACAGCAGTCTCGTGTTCTCAAATTTTTGTTTCGTGCCTGGTGTTAACACCATGGCGAAAATGTTCTTTAAGTCTATCCGCCACAGTTCGAAGGGAGTTCCTTAAACACGTGCGAGGTGTTGTGCGTGTAAACGATCTTCAACCTACTCAATCACTGACCAAGCTTGCATGGCGTGTTATAAACATTCGGAACCTCCACCAGCTTCAATAATTTTCCAATTCTGTCTATGACGCGTTATACGTATTATGCATTCTCTAAACGGGACAATAATTTGCCACCTTTCGTCTTTATGTTTTGTAGTATATTGTTATCTATAATTAATCAACAATTAATTTAACCCATCCACGACCGTGGTCGGTTTGAACCAGCGACCCCAACAGTGTGAGGCTATTCCCTTCATTGCCACGGTAGGCGAAAGCATTTGCATAGTTGATAAATAATATGCACGTTTGTAAATTAAACTCTCGTCTTTATATAATTATCTGTTCTTGTACAACAAATGTATGGTCCTTTATCAAAGCTGCATCGATCGCTTAGTATGTTTTCACTGATTACATTCAGATTTAGAGCTATTATCTTTGCTGTTCACAGAATTTCTATTATCTCTTTTATTAAATATGGATCATTTACTCGCTTGATACGCTTACCTTTAACAGTGAGTTCCAAAGTAATTATATAAATAGTAATTTGTTATTCTGAAGGAAGTTTCAGTTTATAAATACTTCTACTCTTAAACTAGAAATCTAAATTTTTGGAGACTATAAAATCATATTATTAAACTGACTCGCAATTTCATTATTAGACTTCTATTAATTAGTGATTTGTTGCGGAGCCACAAATTATGAGAAATTATGGATAGCATCACATTTGAGATCTATCCGGCATTCTTCCGTTGGACACTTGAAATCAGTAAAACGTTCTACTAATCGTCTACTCGGAGTAGTAAATCCAATGGTGGGATAGCTACCTTAGCGAATGGCGTCTTAGATATTGGTATTTCCTCCAACATAATGGAACAGTTATTTAGTCAGGTTACAACATTTAAATTTTTAGGATAACACTTAATAAATCTGGAAAATAAAAGCATACATTTCAAAATATTAAATTACTTCAGGGTGTTGTGGTTAATTAGCCAAGTCTTTAATTCGAATAAAATTCAAAGGAACTTACATAGTTGTGGTTAGACCGATTCTTACTTATGGCTCAATAAAAGCTCAATGTGGGTGACTACTCACTGCGTTAGAAATAAAGTTTCCGAGAAGAACTGTAGGACATGTACGCTGCTAATTCATGAAAAAAATAACAAATAGTTTAAAGAGCTGAACATATTCAGAAGTATAAGGAAAACTAGTTTCAACACTTTAAAAGGATGGACAAAAATAGGATATTGCAGGTAGTACTACATTACATAACCCTGTGAAAACAAATACCTGGAAGACTAATTACAGGTAGGACATGGAAAGAGACTGTCGCGGCCCACTAGGTATAGAAGTGGATACGAAGATGATGATGATAAAAAATGACTCAGGGTCAATCTGAAGGGAAGCTGTAAAATCCGCATAAGTATATGTCAATAATTCTAGTGAAGGAAAATTTTAAATTTATTATAATGGATTCAGTCGTCTCATGAACCCAGGAACTTAAATGACAGACATCGCGTGATCTTCATGCTTCTCGTCTAACCGAAACTATCATCCAACACAAAACTCATTACTTCAATTATTTCGATCACATATTGAACTATGAGATCTGCTGATAGTTGTCCATCTGTTTTTCGATACGGTAATCCGACCAATAACTTTTAATTTTTCGTTACCTTAATCTACTACCATGTAACATAATACCCTAAAAAACAGAACTGCAATATCCTGAGAATTCCATGTTCCCGTTAAATAAAAATAGACGTTATTAGATCTACTTCTGCTGAAGATCCAAACATTTCTTTAATAATGGTTGAATACCTATAGTTCCAAGGTGACTTTGCTCACATGCTTAATCCTAACTAACTTATGTTAATAAACGACGATACATAATTTTACGTGTTAGATAAGTAATTCGTTAAGTAAGTTAGAAATCTGCAATGGCAAAATAATGTAGAAAACAGCAAAAAAGGTTTAGATAGTGTGAATTTGTTAAAGAAAGTAAAAACGATCAATTGACTCATTTGATTTCATTCACAGACAAAAAACTCCCTAAGGATATGGTAAGTGCACTGTTCCCCAAACAAAACAAGACTTATAATTTTTTTAGACAACTTTAAAAGATTAACGGCGACTAAAACTTTGTGCACGGACACGGAAAACCTTCGAAATTGAATAATATTACAGAGGCGACGAATCTTCTCTAGTCAGTGGTTTGTCATTCAGAATGCGTTCAGCGTATCCTTGAATTAATCAAACAACACAAACTAACCATCAAATGTAGCTGATCATCTGCATGAGCTTCTACCTAACAATCAGCAGAAGTTTTTACTTTAACGCTCCCCCGTTTCCCACACATCAAATTCGGTGTTCCGTGATTCGCAGCCCAGGGCCATTACCGCGAATTAAAACATCCGCTGTTTCGCAACCTACGTCCTAAAAGTCGATATCGGTGTTTCGCAACCTGTGATGCAGGGAAAATGAAACCAAATTTTTGTCATTTCCTAAAAAATTTATTCAAATGTCGACCTCCACGCGAACAGCCAGTAAAACATCATCATATAAAACAGCATAATATAAAATACAGATTTGATGTTGCCACAGATTGACCCTAACTCTGGTTGAAATACTCATTTCTTTTAGAAACGTGAGGTTGTCAATCATTCGGTCTTTGAATTTTTTAATTAATTCAGAGTTTTCGTTGGTTACTGATATGCTTAGGCGACAATGTAAGTGCGATAGAGAATAGAAAGCGAAGGAAAGCTTTTCATAATCGGTAAAATGTGGAATTAATCTGAAGCAAATTAGAACAAGTGGAAACAGACTTACTGGTGGAAATTAACAACGCGATTTACGAGATTTCTTAGAGCACAATTTTTTTTTATTTGATTTTATTTTGCCACAGCCTTTACGTCTCGTCAACGACGTGGTCATTAGAGAAGAATTCAGCCCTTTAGAAGAAATTAGGAATTATACCGGCATTCACCTGGAATGATTTCGGGAAACCATGTAAAACCGAGATCTGATCTGAACCCGCGTCCCAGCGTTCCCCCTCACCCAGCACGTTCGGTGGGCTCGTGAAGACGAGGAGGCTGCAGGCATTCACAGTGGTAACGCAACAAAAGACTATAACTGAATCGAGCCTCTGCGACCTTGAAAAGTGGAAAGTCTTACAGATGAAAAACAACTGAAAATTACACCAGCAAAAAATATAACTGTTCCGTTATTTGGCATACTGGATGTTGAAGGTAAGGATACAATATTGTAGGGACTGGAGCAATTGGTGAAGTGAATAAGGAACATCACTAAAGAAGAAGATTAAGAAAAAATGTAAAAAAAATAATAATAATAATTGGCAGTCACTGGGTACCTCCGACAGAAGTGAACACTTAAAACTATGAATATCATACGCGTAACACGTCATACTTATAGCTACATATATCCTAGATAATAATAATTCCGTGTGGTCGTAATGACCTGCTGACAGGGTTTCTATTGACTGCTCATTCCACCCCTGTCTTAGCCGCCTTAACCTAACCCGGTAGTGCCACCAGGTACAGGGGACCTACAGTTTAACGTGGAGTCCCAACCACGGAACTTTCTGGCCAGCTTCACATTACACAGCAAGTTGTGAAAATCCCCGCCCACACTAGGATTCTAAGCGTGTACCTTTCCACATCTTAACCACTGAGTAACCTGACCGCTACAGAATAACTATTAACATTAGCATGTCGGTGGCGCGAACTCATAAGATTTCATCCATCCAAAAAGCGTCCAGTGCGCATATCATATGCGCAACACGTCATCGAGTGTCGGCGACGGGATGTTGCGAACTCATACAGTTACCCCCATCTAAAAATCTCCAAAAGCGTCTACAAAAGTTTTCACTTAAAAAAAAAAAAAACTCGTTTTGAAGCTTATTGCTGGTTTATTAATTAGTATATTTTTTGAGTTTAAGGTACCTTATAAGTGGTGATTATTGTTGGTGCACTGTTTCGACCCCTGATATTTGATGTACAGTCCTGTTTTCTCCGAGCACCTTGTCCTTGACGGTAGTGTTGTAAGCAGCGGCCTGGACGATGTCTTCAGCTATGAAAGTGGCTCTACTTTTCACCAACAAACTCTTGCTCAAATGGTTTTATTGCAATTTTCATCACTGTGAAGAGACATATATTGCCACTTACATGAACGTGGTACTTAGAGGCACCAAAGTGATGATAATGATGAAATGTCAACCTACATCTTATTATCCCTCTGAAATCACTATAATAGAGTGTACTTTGTTGATGATTCTTATTTAAAGCATGGCTATTATGCCTTAGGTTCATTTTGCTGACATTTGTGTATCTAGTTATCTATTCACTGATTTGAAGGCCTCATTCCTTAGCATTTTTATTTTATTATATAACTAGCCTCTAAGCCAATCAAAAATAATGGGTTGAAGGGAGTGTCCCTGCAAGTCATTAGTAGAGCTGAGTAACGAATTTATCGCCTGACTCCAAGTACCGAAACGTTACTCACAAATTCATTTCGTTACTCGCATTTGTCGTATTGAAGTCAGTTTGATTCGATAAAGGAACAAATACTACACATCACTTACATTATTTTAATATAATTAATATTATTTACTGTTAAGTGTTGATACTTTTAACGAGATAAGTACGAGTAAATTTCTGCAAAATGAAGAGTTATTTTGTAGTTTTGCTATTGTTTAATATTAAAAGTTACAGAGCATAATTTGTAAATAGAAAATTTGGATAGATAATTTGAGATGCTTATTGCTTTTTTATTGATCATACTATAGTAAGATTTTATTAATTTCAAACATTCTTGAAATGTTTTTATTCTAAAAGGCGATATTCTAACCTCTTTTTTATATTACAGTGTAAATTTTACCTAAACTTACTTTACTAAATGAACGAGTTACTTTTTACATAGTACGAATGAAGTTATCCCGTAACCAGCATTATTGGTCGATTATGTCAAAACAGTTCTAGACTGTAAAGCGTATCCAGGAACAGACATAGACTCTGACCATAATTTGATAATAATGGAGTGCAGGCTGAAATTTAAGCGAATAAGGAAGCACTATAAGCAGAACAGACTGGAAGCGAATAAACTGAAACAATCTAGCACGAGAGAAAAATTTGCAGAAATGGTAGACTTAGGTCTAAGAAGTAACTCTCAAAGGAGCTCAACCGAGGACGAATGGAATGCATTAAAGACCGAAATAATGAAAGCTGGTAAAGAAACATTAGGCTTTTGGGAACAAGCTGCCCGAAAACCTTGGATCACAGAAGAAATTTTGGAGCTGATGGATCAGAGGAGAACGTAAAAAAATGCTCAGGATGAAGCAGGAAGAGAGCAGTACAGGCAATTTAGAAATCAAATAAATAGGAAATGCAAAATAGCAAAAGAAAAATGGCTACAAGCAAAGTGTGAAGAAGTAGAAAAGGAAATGGTCGTAGGTAAGGTAGATGTTGCCTACAGAAAGATCAACAGAATTTTGAAGAAATGAAGAAAAGAGGTATGAACATTAAAGCTGCCGATGGGATTCCTCTTTTAAACTCAGGGGATAGAGCTAACCGATGGAAAGAATACATTGAGAAACTGTATGTTGGGGACTACTTGAACAATAGTGTAATGGAAATGGAAGGTGATGTCGACATTGATGACTTAGGAGATCCTGTTTTGAGGAGAGAATTTAATAAAGCTCTGAATGACTTGAAAGCAAATAAGGCAGTTGGAATTGATTAGATCCCTGCAGAACTTCTTAAATCCCTAGGAGAGGAAGGAATCGAAAGATTATTCAAGCTGATATCCAAAAGATATGAAACAGGAGAAATTCCAACTGATTTTAATAAAAATATCATCTTCACACTTCCAAAGAAAGCACAAGTCCACAAATGTGAGAATTAACGCACCATTAGTCTAACATCACATGCTTCAAAATTACTGACCAGAATAATATACAGAAGGATGGAAATGGGTAGTAGAAGAGATAGTAGGTGAAGATCAGTTTGGGTTTAGGAAAAATCGTGGTACAAGGGAAGCAATTCTGTCTTTAAGATTAATACTTGAAGGGCGGATCAAGAAAAACAAAGATACTTTTATGGGATTTGTTGATTTAGAAAAAGCATTTGATAATGTTAGGTGGGACAAGATGTTCAAAATTTTTAAAGAAGTCAGGTCTAAAGTATGGAGATAGAAGAATTATAAACTATATAAGAATTCAAGTAGGCTGTAATAAAAGTAGAGAATCACGAGAGACATGCATCAGTTAAAAAGGGTGTGAGACAAGGTTGTAGTCTATCCCCGTTAATATTCAACTTGTACGTAGAAGAAGCAATGAAGAAAGTCAAAGAAAAATTTCCTATGTGGCATAAGTGTTCAGGAGAAAAAATCAGTATGCTACGATTTGCTGATGACATTGTCTTGATTAGCAGAGAGGGCTGAGGATATTGAGAAGTTACTGAATGGCATGAACAAAATACTGAAGGAGGATTTTGGACTGAATATAAATCAAAGCAAACAAAAGTGATGAAATGTAGCAGAATGATACCAATACTAGTAGATTAAATATAAAAATAGGATCGGATGCAATAGGAGAAGCAAGTGAATTCTGTTACTTGGGAAGTAATATTACAACCGATGGCCGAAGCAGGAATGATGTTAAAAGCAGAATATCACTAGCAAAAAGAGCATTCATGAAAAAGATAAACCTTTTAGTTTCAAATATTGATCTAGGAATTAGAAAGACCTTTTTAAAACTCTTTGTGTGGAGCACAGCACTTTATGTTAGCGAAACATGGACTTTAGGAATACCGGAAATAAAGAAATTGAAGCATTGGAAATGTGGTGCTACAGAAGAATGCTGAAAATTAAGTGGACAGACAAAGTAAGAAATGAACGAGTTTTCGAAATGATGGGTGTGAAAAGAAGTTTGTGGAAGAAGCTTAAGGAAAGAAGAGACAGGCTGGTAGGTTATATTTTGAGAAATGCTGGATTGGCTTAAATTGCTGGTGGAGGGAACAGTCGAAGGTAAGAGCTGTAGAGGAAGACAGAGGTTGGAATATGTGAAGCAGATAATTGAGGACGTGGATTGTAAGGGGTACGTAGAGATGAAGAGGTTAGCACAGGATAGGAAGAGATGGAGGATTGCATCAAACTAGTCGAAAGACAAAAAAAAACGGCGAAACTACCTCGCACCCCGGTTGGGAACTTCTACCGAGCGTGGTGGTGTAACGGATAGCGTTCTGGCCTCGCATTCGGGAGGACGGCGTTCGAATCCCCGTCCGGGCATCCAGATTTGGGTTTTCCATGGTTTCCCCAAATCACTCCAGGTGAATGCCGGGATGCTTCCTTCAAAAGGCCATGGCCGAATTCCTTCCCATTCCTTGCCCCCATCCTTTCCCGTCTCTAAAGACCACGTTGTTAAAAAGGGGCGTTAAACTGTTTAAAAAAAAATAAAAAAAATGGGAACTTCTAAAATAGTAGATGTCGAACTATTTTCAACAGGTTACAAAAGACGTTGTGGTTATCGGGTCAAACGATACCCAACTTCGAAAGTGATGATACATTTATCGATAGAGATGCAAGTATACCACAAGGTACGCAGTTTATTGAACATGATAAAATATTAAATAATAACTTACATCAAAGTAGTGATCGCAAAAATAGATTGAAGGTTTTGCAGACCAATAAGCAGAGTCCCGTCGTAATAGTTTTAGACACTTTTTCCACATATTTTCCTTGTTTGTAACTCTAAATAAAAAGTTTGTTCGATGTTTCAACTGATGTACATATACACCACCTCTAAACTGTAGAACTCATTTTAGCACATTTTGCATTTTTCTATGCACAGTTTGTGGAAACCGGTCGTTTGTGTAAATAAAAAAAAGGGAGGGGGTCCGTATCGGAAGTTAAGGTAGACCCCATAAGAGAAGCATTTCAACACAGGAAATTGACTGCACAAGTTGGCCGTTTCGCAAGACGCATGTTGGTGAAAAGCTACTGGTGGAAGAATTAGGAGGGGTTGACAGGTATCTGATTGCTTGAAATAACAACTCCGACGAAACACTTCCCAGTTATGTTTGTTTTCCCGTGCGCTCTATAATAAAGATTACACAACAAGGCATCGTCTCAATCCAAGGATACTAAGTACAAATCGTATGTACAAATCATGGAGGAAAGATTAAACTCACACACTTCCGAAACCACAGACTGACAATTCTCTCTGATCACCATCTATGCACACTGATAGACGCCTTAGAAACATCCAGAATTGTTCAAAGAGTTCCGATCGACGTTTCTAGAATTCTAGTAAACTTTCACAATTAAATCCATAGAAAAATAATTACAAATTGTACAAAATCACTCACAGTCATTTGAAAACATCTTGAAATAAAAGTTAATATTGTTTATATGCATTTACATACAAAATTACTAACATAAACCAGTTGCAAATTGTCCTCCCAATGTCGTAGCTGACACCAATGCTTGCATTGACAAAATTTTGATTATGTTCGATACATAATACTGTCTTAGATCGTATTGCATCTCATTTACGCAGATTCAGAACTAATCGCAAGAAAAAATATACAAACCCACAATTAATCAATTCCCATCTTGCTATACACAATTCTTAAGATAAAATTTCTAGGTCTGATGCCTGGTATATGGTACCCGGTATTAGGTTCTTCGGTGGTTTAATTTATATATATTGATTAATTAAAAAGTCCACCAGAAGGTTATGTTAAAGATTTGTTTATTTGCTCAAAACGAAGTCAGCGATATTCACAAGGATAGATACAATACAGAGATGCACTTCTAAGCCGTCGCAAATAAAATCTCTGTGAACTCAACTTGAAAAAGTAACTGGATGAATCTCTCTGTAAAACTGAATACTGAATCTGTCCAGCCGATCTGTTTATATAGTCTCTTTCGAAATTACGAGAATTCTTCAAAGGCATCCGCCCGATATTTCTCGAACATTAACAATCACTCAAACAATCAAACATATTAAAAACAATCGGAATTAATAGAAAATTACTTAACATTACAAAATGATCAGAAATGGTAATTAGAGATACTTAAATAGAAAATTATTTGCAGAAATCATCTCAAACTGTAGAAAATTGTCCTGTAGACATCATAACTTGCATTAATACATGGAATTACAAACATTTAAGAAATTCTCTTGCACCATTCGGTTCTTAAACATATTAAATGGACTTTAAATAATTTTCTTTCATAAAACAAAGTCTGTATACACTGATTTACAAGAAATTACAAAACAAACATACCAGATCATATTCAAGCAAACTTTAGCTCACTACAAATACTTCATACAGTACAATACTATTCAAAATTCAGGTATTAGGGCTGTTACACCGGAAGGGAAAAGATGACCATGACCACAAGCTGGCACTCGATTTCAGGCACAAGGGTGTGGGAAGATTCTCTTTTTTAGGTAAGGGTGTCAGGGATTAGAATAAGTTACCAAGAGAAATGATGAATAAATTACCAAAAAAGTTGAAAGAATTTAAAGTTGAAATTTGTAGAGGGAAAAAGTACGTGGAAAAAGGTAAGGGAAAAAGCGGGTGTGCAGGGAAAATGCCACCGGAGCGTGCGCTCCATTGCAATTAAATTAAACAAACCCCTCGGTGTGGAAAGTGTTAGGAAAGCGCCAGACAATGAAATCTAACCGCCGCTGACGTCAGGCATAGTGTAGATGTAGCAGGGCGCAGATATCGAGCATTTGTGATCAGTACGTGTTAATATATGCATTTATTACAAAACTTTCAGAGTGTTTTTGCATAGTAAATCAAGGCCTAATTTTTTTATATATAAAAAGGTTAAGCACATAATATAAATCTTATTAGACTACAATTCAGGGACAAAATAAAATTACTAATTACGAAAACACAAATGGCGGCGTGAGAGCATGTGAACTCTGGCCACAATGAGTAAGATGTGAGTCGAGTATCAAATTACATTTCCACAGCAGCAAATTCAAATTTTTTTTTTCCTGTCATAGGTCTCTCCATTGGTTTCGTGCAATCCTCCATCCCTTCCTATCTTCCAATAACCTCTTCATACCCCTTACAACCCACGTCCTCAATTATCTGCTTCATATATTCTAACCTCTGTCTTCCTCTACAGTTCTTACCTTTGACTATTCTCTGCGCTAACAAATTAACCAGTCCTGGATGTCTGAAAATAGGACCTTCTAGCCTGTCTCTTCTTTCTGTAAGCCTTTTCCATAAAATGCTTTTCTCACCCATCATTTCTAAAACTTGTTCATTTTATACTTTATCAGTCCAATTAATTTTCAGCATCCTCCAATTTTCCATCCTTCACTTCTTTGTTCCTTCGCTACCATAAAGTGTTGTGCTTCTCACATACAGTTTTAAAAAGTTCTTTCTGAGTCCTATATCAATTTTTGAAACTAAAAGATTTATCTTTTTCATAAAAACGCTTTTTGCTACTGCTATTCTGCTTCTAACATCATTCCTGCTTCGGCCATCGGTTGTAATTTTACTTCCTAAGTAGCAAAATTCACTAACTACTTCTATCGCATCTTACCCTATTTTTATATTTGATCTAGTACCTATTATTGGTATAATTTTTGCTATATTCCATCACTTTTGTCTTGTTTTGATTTAAAGGGCAGAAGTAGGGGGGTACAGGAAGGGAAACAATAGATGTGTAGTTAAATTGCCGATGGAGGTGCGCTTATTTGGAATAAGATTAAAACATTTTTATTTCCATCTCACAAACACTAAAAATATGACGTAGGAACTATTTTTGGATCTTGAGAAAAGCAGATAGCTGCAGGTACATAACGCGTACACAGTATGGATATGGGACGAAGTACGTGAAAGGAACATATGATCATCACATTAAAATTAGAATCTGATTTCAGGCATCAGAAGTGGGAGCTTTCACGTCCGTCAATAAATAATGGAGTCGGGCACTGAAATAAATTACAGAGGGAATTTCCAAACAGGTTACCACAAACTACGAAAGGAAATTCTGCATAACTAAGTCGGTACAGAAATTTACAGTTTGGCGTAAGCTCCATTAACTTCCTACGGCTATAATGATTTCTACAGGTACGCATGTGCGTACAGGTGAGACCTCCGCCTTCTCATCAATGTGCAGTGTTTGATTGCACACTGCGCCTTCTGCTCGGGCTTTCAGAGTTTCACAACTTCCGTCCGGACTTATATGTCGCTACGTCGCCTGACTCCGGCGCAGAAAATTATAATCCGTTTTCAACTCTTTTTCTTATAACCACGCATCTTTTTGACGGCATTTCCACAGTTTTGTTCCTTAAAATCTGAGGAGTGTCTCATTAGGGCGCACAAAGTGGAGAGGTGGAGCTAGTGGTGAGGGGATGTACGAGAGAATTATAGGATTGTGTCACAAAACTTTTGTCAAGCCATGGCTGGAATGTGGTATTGTAGTATGGGATCCACATTTTGGATATCAAATACAGGAGTTGGAAAAGGTGCAAAAAAGGGATGCTACATTTGTTCATGGAAATTACCGTAGAACATAATCATATGATAAAAGATCTGTAATGGGATTCATTGGAAGACAGGAGGAGGGTGAAGAGGGTCATGGGATTGTACAAGGTGTATATTGGAGATGAGTCATGGAAACATTTTGGTGTATTAAAAGTAACGCATAGAAGAGAAAATATGGCCATGACCACAAGCTGGCACTCGATTTCAGGCACAAGAGTGTGGGAAGATTCTGTTTCTTTGGTAAGGGTGTCAGGGATTGGAATAAGTTATCAAGAGAAATGGTGAATAATTTACCAGAAACGTTGAAAGAATTCAAAGTTGAAATTTGTAGAGGGAAGTAGGTGGGTACACAAAAAGTGGAAAAATGAGTATGCATGGAACTTGCCACCGTAGCGCGCACTCAATAACAACTAAATCAAATTGAAGTAGACATCTTGGTGTAGCACGCCCTCGAGGAGGGGATTAATGACGATGACTCGCAGACCGACGGAGCGCTTCTCTTTTCGACGGGAATGAAGCGGCCGAGGTCACGTCTTATCGACTACTTTCTGGCAGGCGGTTTGATGTCACTGCGTTTTGTTATCGTCGAGTCTTGTTGCGTCAGGCCTCTACACATGATGTGAATTACAAAGTACCATAAATATGAACAGCTGACTATCACACATCTTACGTAAATCTTATTCCTTAGTTTTTCGGGAGGCACGCGGCCCAAAGACTGTAAGCCTTATACAGCCTTAACAGAATGGCTTGAAGTGAGGAATGTGGAACGAAGAGGACAGAGCAGACGAGACCAGGTGGGTGCGACAAGCCTCCGCCCGTCTCATTCGTGCTATTCCGTCTAGTTGTGTGATTCCCAACAACACAGTGTCCTGTGCTGACTAACATCCGTGGTACGGCATTTCCTTTCCACACTTTCTGCTTCCTATCTCCTCTATCGCCTCTACCTAGAAATTCACATTATGATTCACCTCACAGGTTTTTACATTTCACGCCGCTATTCTAGGACCACTCTGCCAAGTGCTTTGGATAGATCCAGTATCACACTGTAAAGCAAGAGAATAACTCAGTTCTTTTTTTAAACAACTGCTTTTTATTCTTTGCTAAACAATCTATCCCATAACAATTAAAACCTATTTTTACTAATAATAATGGCTTTTGAGTTTTATGCAAATTATGTCTCTTTATTGTACTGAAGTTTTGTAGGAGTGAACTTAATAAAATAAGGAAAAATCTAGCAAACTACATAAATAAAAACATCCAGTTGCATGTCATTATGGGAGAAATTTTTGGTTTTGCCCAGCCCCGTGTTCTAGTGCACTTGTTTGTATTTGAATACTTAATTTAACTACGGTGGCGATTTCGCTACCCACCCAGATTTCCCCTTTTCTCTGTCTGCTTACTTTTGCCCTATGCAAATTTCGACACTAAATTGTTTCAAAATTTTTGGTAAATTATTCAAATACCTTTCCCCCTTACCAACGAAAGAGAATCTTCCACCACCCTTGTGTCCGAAATCGAGTGCCAGCTTGTGGTCATGGTCATCTTTTCCCTTCCATGCACTACTTTTCATACCTACTGCAATATCTTTCCATGCCTCATCATCAGTATACGCCCTCTACACTCCCATGACCCTCCGCATCCTCCTCCTGTCTTCCAATGAATCCCATTACAGATCTTTTATCATATCAGTTACTTATTGTGTTCTACGGAAATTTCCACAAACAAATCTAGCAGCCCTTTCTTGCACCCTCTCCAACTCCTCTATTTGATACCAAAAATGTGGGTCCCATACTACACTACCATGTTCAAGCAATGGTCTGACCAAAGTTTTGTAACCCAATTCCTTTACTTCTCTCGTACATCCCCTCATCACTCTCTCCAACAAGTGAAGGATTTTGAAACCTTTTCCTACCACCTGTCCAATGTGTCCTGCCCAGTTAAGCTTCTTATCAAATGTTATGCCAAGATATTTACATTTGAAGGCTTCAACAAGCAATTCTTTCCGAACCTTATACTCATAATCAACCTTTAATTTTTTATCTGCGTATCTAATAAGCTGACTCTTCTTTGCATTTATCTTCATCCTTGTTTACAAACCCAGCTAGATATCCTGTCCAGATCACCCTGCAGCTGTTTACAGTTCTCTACCGTTTTGATATTTTTATATAGCATTATGTCATCTGCAAACAATCTAATTTCTGATAGTAAACAATCAACACAATCATTCGTTAGAAAAATGAATAGCAATGGTCTCAGTACGCTACCGTGTGGAAATTCCATTTTCACTTCCACTGCTTTTGATACTGCATTTCCTATCCTAACTTTTGGCTTTCCACGTTTTAAAAATTCGTCTACTCAGCAAATCACTTTCTCATCCACTCCAATAGTTTTTACCTTGAAATATAGTCTTCGCGGGTTTTCCGCCGTATGTTGTTGAAGAGAGACAACAACGAGCTTTCGGCGGCTGGCTCTGCCGCCATCTAACCTGAAGATGGCGGCAGAGCCAGCCGCCGAAAGCTCGTTGTTGTCTCTCTTCAACAACATACGGCGGAAAATCCGCGAAGACTATATTTCATCGATACGCCGTGAAAGCCTTCGTTCTCACAGTTTTTACCT
Organism: Vandiemenella viatica; assembly: GCA_031002005.1. Lineage (NCBI taxonomy): Eukaryota > Metazoa > Arthropoda > Insecta > Orthoptera > Morabidae > Vandiemenella > Vandiemenella viatica. The sequence goes on from JARYHS010002335.1 coordinate 23,230, forward strand.
TATTTACCATCATTTTATGGCTCACTCTGTCAAAAGCCTTTCAAAAGGTCTAGTGCCATACTATTAATTTAGCCTCCCTTGTCCATTTCATCCGAAATATGTTGCATATATCCTACTAATTGAGATTTGCATGAATATCTTTGCCTAAAGCCATGTTGCCTACTTCAAAACCATTTGTGCTCCTCATATATATTTCTGATGTGATTGCATATCAATCTCTCCATTCATTTACGTACCACTGATGTCAAACTAATTGACCTATAACAATTGACTCTAATTTTCACCCCTCCTTTATGTTCCGGTACAACTATCGCACTTTTTCCAGCAAGTATCCAGACTCATTTTAAATAATATTTCCCTACAACCACTACTCTTAATTCTTTAACCAATAAACTTCCGAGCCCCATCGCCAACATACGCGTTGTACATTCCCAGCACTCTCTTCACCATCCTCCTTTCCT
>JARYHS010002336.1:0-30402 GCA_031002005.1 Vandiemenella viatica
CACTAGGGATCCTGTCTGTTGAAGTCTGGGCCTGAGGCCTCATGCGTGTTTTGAGACACCGGAGCCAGGCATATATGAGTAGCCTGGGCAATGATGTCTTGGGAATTACCCACTAGAAAGAGGCAGAAAAAGTTGATATCATTGGCTACGTCCCTCCATTTCTCCACTGGCTCATTTAAATGGCCCACCATTTCCCCCCGCCACCAGCATGTGACCTGGGTCTCTGATTGGCTGAATTCAAATGCCCGCCAATGCTTCCCATTGGCCGACAGTGGGGAATTCCAATAAAGTTTTGGAACCATCCTCCCCCCACTACCGAAGGAGTTGTCAATTAAAAACTCTTTTAATTTTTGTCCTGAATTTAATCTTATTATCTGCTATACATTTAAGATGTGTTGTGAGCTTATTGAAGATACGTATCTCTGAATATCGGATCCCTTTTTGAACAAATGACTTGTAAATCTTGTGATGATCATTTTTACTTCTAGTGCCATAATTGTTCATTTTACTATTTGTTTCAAAAAGAGTATAATTTGTGACTACAAAGGATATTAAGATGTATATGTATACTCAGCCACCTATGTTGAAATCCATAATTTCTTAAACAGCTCTCTGCATGTTTACCCTTCACATAATTCTTATTATTCGCTTCAGAGCTCTGAACACTTTGTATCTATTAGTAGAATTGGCACAGATTATTCAATATGACATCAAGGAGTAGAATTAAGCAAAATAAACTAGTTTCCTCAGACTATAGCTAAAATTTTACGAATTACAAATGTGGCTGCACTCAATTGCTTCAGTATGTCAGAAACGTGTACCTTCTAATTTAAATTATGATCAATATGTAAACTTAGAAATTTCACATAATCTACCTCCTGAATGGACTGGCCTGCAAATATTATGTATATGTCTGATGTTGATCTGTGAGGTGTATTGAATTGCATATATTGAGTTTTATTAAAGTTTAAAGATGAACAATTAGCTGTAAACCATTTATTAATAACATCAAGAACATAATTTGAAATATGGTCAGTAAATAAATGTGGAGTATTTCCAAATTCATAAGTTTGCGTTATCTGCAAATTGAACAAATTTTGAATTTTTAGATGCAACACAGGGGAGATCATTTATATCTATTAAAAACAATAGTGATTCCCATAAAGAACACTGAGATAATGCACATCTGATAAATTCCGACTCAGAAAACAGTGGACCACATAATGTTGCCTTAGCAAATTTTACTAACAAACAGTTCAGGTGATAGAAAATTTTCAGTGGAATCCAGACTTAGTGGAGAGATGTATTGAGGAACTTTTAAATTATTTAAGAGAGCCAACTTTTATTAACTCTTCTTCATGATTATTGGAGATTTCATCGACGAACGAAAGTATGTAAATGTCTGGTTTAATTTTCAGTCAAATGTCTATCCTGGCCTAGCTGTGAAGAATAAAGTAGTCTAAGAATATGGCAACTGATTCAGAAAGAATAAATACAAAATTTTAAATAGTATCAGGATAAGGAATACATTCACAGTTGTTATAACCTATGCAAGAGTTTCTTCACAATAACATGACAGCAACCTACAGTTACTAAAGGCAAAAGAGATTGCAAGCTGGCATCGTGACTGCATTCAGCACACTTGTGATATGATCTTGCCCTTCTCCAGCCAGTCGGACAGGTTAATCTAGTAAAACGATACACCCATAGTATCATCCTGCAATATTCAACATAGTAAAAGGAGCACATATAAAACAGGATCAAATGAACTAGTTACAGTTCTGTATCAAAATGTGCAAGGTTTAAGTAATAAACTAAGTGAATATGAAGTGTTGTTAAATAACAGTTTGAATGATGTATCGTTTTGTGTCTGAGTGAGCACTGGTTGTAAGAATTTCAAACAAGTTCAGCTCAAATTACAAATTTTGAATTGGTAAGTAGTTTCTGCAGAGAAACCTACAAGTGTGGTGGGGCATATGTTAAACCTAATTTGAAGTCAAAGGAAATAAGACCGAAAATTGCAAAATGTCTTGAAAAAGATTTTGAATACTCTGCATGCATACTTATAGAATGTAAAATTACTATTGTGTGTATATATCGATCACCATCTGGCAACTTTACAGTGTTCTTATAAAACATGGAAGATCTTCTAAGTGAACTAAAAAAATCAAACAAGCCATATAGTATTAGTTGGGGACTTTAATATTGATTTTAATGGTAATTGTGTTAGAAAGCAACTGCTAATAAATTTGCTTATGTCTTATAATATGTATACAACTGTGTATGATCCCACTAGGAATGGGAACGGGAGTGAGTCTGCCATCGGCCAAATCACAACAATAGAAATGGGTTTCTCTGATCATCTGGCTATTAAATGATCTGTAAAGAATATATTCACCAAAACTTGCAGGACTGGTGAAAAGTATATGCAGAGGAGGTCCTTTAATGATGATAATATTGTGACTTTCAACTACATGCTTCAAAATATGAAATGGGGGGGAAGGAGTGCATAATAGTATAGATAGATTGTTTTATGTCTAAATATAAGTATCGTTTTGAAGTTGCATTCCCATTCAAAAGAGTTAGAATTACAAGCAATCCAATCATGTGGATAACCCAGGGCATTAAAAATTCTGCAGAAATCTTAGAATTCTAAACAAATTAGCCAAACAAAATAAAAATTTAAAGTCACATGTAAAATGCTATAGAAAATTTTTCAAAAAAGTAATATTAGCAGCAAAAAAAAAAACAGACAAATGATACATATATTTCCAAGAGTTCAAACAAAATTAAATCCATTTGTAAAATTATAAATAAAAACACAGGCAATTTTAAAGTAAACGCTAATTCATATGTTATAAAAAGTGAAGGGAAAATTATTCAGGACCCAAAAAAGATTGCAGATATTTTCAATAAACACTACACAAACATAACAAAAAATTTCACCAACGAGATGTGCAGTAGAAATGGTAATATAAATGTCTCCATGAATGAAAAAACTATGTTTCTATATCCAGTTACTGTAACAGAAGTAGGAAACGCTATTTCTAAATTAAAAAATAAAATGTCCTGCAGTATTGATGGGATCCCAGACAAAATCATTAAACACAGCTCAGGCTACATTGTTTCCCACCTTACAGATATTACTAATGATTCCTTTAGTGCTGGAATATTCCCAACGGAACTAAAGTATTCAACAGTAACACCACTTTACAAAAAGATGACAAATATAACATAAAGAACTACAGACCTGGCTTTTCAAAAATAATTGAAAGAGTAATGTATGAAAGGCTCACTGATTTTCTCACTAGAAACAAAATACTAAGCATTTCACAACATGGGTTTAGGAAAATAGGTCCACAGAAACAGCCATTTACAATTTTCTGAATACTATTCTCAATGCAGTGGATAGGGGTGAAATAAACAGTGGGTTATTCTTAGACCTGTCCAAGGCATTTGATCTTATTAGACATGACCTTTTATTAATAAAATTGTACAGATATGGTATTCATGGCAAAGCATATGATTGGTTTAAATCATATCTCTCCAACAGGTACCAGAGAGTAAAAGTATGTCATGATGGTAAAGAATATTTTTCAGAGTATCAGAAAGTTACCATGGAGTACCACAAGGCTCAGTCTTAGGACCCTTACTATTTCTTATATATATAAATGATTTACCAAATCATTTACTAACAGCCGATGAGGTATTGTTTGCAGACGACACTAATATTTTTATAAAAGGGCAGGATGAAGTTGACCTACAACAGAAAGTTAATGCAAAAACAAAAGAAGTGGAAAAGTGGTTCCAAGATAATTGATTGATTTTAAATCATGAAAAGACAGTATGGATTAGTTTCATTCATATAATGAAAAAAAATAACAGTAATAATTTGGTGAAGATAGGAGATGCCTATATAAAACAAATACATGACACAAAATGTTTAGAAATATGGTTGAATGAACATTTAAAGTGGGATAAGCATGTTGAATCACTGAATAAGAAGTTAAGAAAATGATGTTATATTTTAAGAATGCTTAAAGAGTGCTGCTCTTTGAAAACAATGTTGTGTGCCTATTATTCATATATGCATAGCTTATTAAGATATGGTATAATTTTTTGGGGAAATTCAACACATGCAAAACAGGCATCCTTACTTCAAAAGAGAGCTATAAGAATCATGAAAAGTATGAAACGTAGAGAATCCTGCAGGGATATTTTTAAAGAACTAAAAATATTGACTCTACCATGGATATACTTATTTAAGTGTATCTGCTTCCTGAAATCACATCAGGAATATGGAGTGCTAAATAAGGAAATACATAAACACGAAACAAGGAATAGGAACAATTTTCATATCGAGTGGCACAAGAAAGCTCTATACCAAAATAGTGTACTCTACCAGCCTAAAATTCTGTACAACTCTCTTCCTGACAACATAAAACAAATATCAAATTTACATAATTTTAAATATAAGCTAAAAAAAATTTATTAGTCAATAGCTTCTATAGTGTCAATGAATATATGAACCATCGAGAAATGAACAAACATGATTAAATTATTTGGCATTGTAACTTGTAAAGCATCGAAATATTAATTAAACTTCAGTTGAACATATGTATTTCATATGATGCTTGTATTGACTGTGCAATTTCAAGTATGATAATTATAATAATGATATATAATCCTGTATTGTGTGAAAAACTTATATTGTAATGCTTATTGTAATTACTGATGACTTGTCCTATGGCATAAATTATGACTTCATGGATCAAATAAAATTCAATTCAATTCAATTCTCTTTGAGCAGCTATCTGTCCCCATTTGGAAAAATCTCTTGTATTCTTGCAATTCTACTGGTAGAAAGGAGTTGGTTGTGAATACAGATCTAGTTGATATATATATTATATATATAATAACAATGAGCAGGAAAAAGCTTTAAGGCAATAAAATTAAGGAAGGAATACAGTAATACCCCGCTTTACGTGACCCCGTTATCCGCGGTTTTGCTTAGCGCGAATTTCAAATTTCGCGTTAAAATACCTCGTATTACGCGAATTGCTTACTTAAGAATTGGTCGCGGGATCCCCGCTTTCTCTGACTATTCTGATCGAAGAATTGGGGATTACCCGTCCTACAACTTTGTTCTATGAGGATTCCCTCGTTTGTTCCATATTTTTATCTCGGCTAACAGTCGTGTTTTAACGTTTGGTGGAGATACATAATTTAATGCTACGTTAAAAATGCCGCCTATGAACAAAAAAGAGCGTACAAGCGTAACTTTGGTTTTTATTTTTTTTTAACTGCTTAACGTCTCTTAACAGCGAGGTTTTTAGAGACGGGTAAGGATGGGGGGCAAGGAATGGGAAGGAATTCGGCCATGGCCTTTTGAAGGAAGCATCCCGGCATTTGCCTGGAGTGATTTGGGAAACCATGGAAAACCCAAATATGGATGTCCAGACGGGGATTCGAACCGCCGTTCTCCCGAATGCAAGGCGAGAACGCTAAGCATTACACCACCACGCTCGGTTGTAACTTTGGGATTGAAGACGAAGGTGATAAGAAGAATGGAAAATGGAGGCAAAGCAACAATTGTTGACAGAGATTTTGGTGTGAGAAAACGACTGTGAGAACGATTTTTAAAAATCAGGAAAACATTAAACATTCCAGCGAAAGTTCAACACCTATAAGTGCAACAAAACTTTCTCGTTTGAGATCTTCTATCCTAGAAAGAATGAAGAAGTTGCTGGCAGTCTCGGATCGAAGATTTAAATAAGAAGAACACACCACTGAGTCAAGATCTCATATGCACAATAGCAAAATCTTTGTACGAGATGTTACAGGCAGAAGAAGGTGAAGGGAGTTCCACTATGACTATTACTGCCAGCAGAGGCTGGTTTCTTCGGTTCAAGCAGCGTTCAAATCTTCACAAGGCTACCAGCGCGGACACTCAAGCTGAAGCTGAGTTTCCAGACAAGTTTCATGATTACATAGCACTAGAAAAAATTCCTGCTTGCCTCACCTTCAATGTTGATGAGACCGGACTTTACTGGAAAAAAATGCCATTTTGAACATTCATTTCTAAAGAAGAACATCAATCCAGCAGTTTCAAAGCTGCGAAAGATGAACTAACACTTCTGCTGGGTGGTAATGGCATTCGTGATTTCAAACTGAAACCTTTACTGGTTTACCATTCAGAAACACCCCGTGCAATCGGAGGTACAGACAAGACAAGCCTACCATTCGTGTGGCTGTCCAACAGAAAGGCGTGGGTTACACGGGAAGTTTTTCGAGATTGGTATTCTAATAGTTTTTGCCCGTCAGTCAAATCCTACTTTGCTTGGGCTTGAACGTAAAGTTATATTACTCTTAGACAATGCCCCAGGACATCCAACCTCACTTGATACGCCGAGAGACTTAAAAGTTTACTTGAAGTTCCTTCCACCAAACACTACGTCAACATTAAAACCTATGAACCATAGCAAACTTCAAAGCTTATTACCATCGCCCCACTTTTAGCCAACTAATTCATGAAACTGACGGGGAAGGAAGACATTCTATGGAGAGTGGTGGAAGTCATACTACATCGTCAAGGCTATTCACAACATGCACGAGTCTTGGAACGAAGTTAAAAAGAGTTGTATTAACGTGGTGTGGCGTAATCTTTGGCCAGATGTAGTAAAAGCACCTAGAAGAACTGTCCAAATGCACAGACAAGTGCTTGAAGACATTGCTGCAATGATTGAGGGGTATGAACTTGAAGATGTTGCGGTAGAAGATCTTGAAGAACTTGTAACAACTCACGACGAACTTCTCAGCAATGAAGATCTGATCGAGTTACAGAATGATGCCATAAACGATGAGGAAGAACAAGTAGAAGAATGAGTTTTATCTTCAAGCGGAATACAAAATGCTCTTTCAAAAATTTATTCAGGTTTGGACATATTGTAGAGCATAGATAGTGATGATGACCGTGTTTTGACTGTGTGTCAAACAATTAACAACAGCGTTGGGTGTTATGAACATATTTTACAAGGACATAAAAGAGACACTACCCAAAAGACAATACATGTATTTTTCCGAAAAAAAAAATTTGCGATACTATATAACGTATTATTAGAATTAAAGTGACGGATTCAAATTATTTGTATTTTTTTGCGTTAACTTTTGACTACAATTAATCGTAACCCTCGATATACGCGAATTTCACTTAACGCGATTTTTTGCGGAACATATCCCTCGCGTAAAGCGGGGTATTACTGTATATATATACACCTACATTTTTTGCTTATGGCTTTACGCCAAGTCAATGTTATTAGAGATCAGAAATGATTGGGAGCAAGGAATGGGAATGAATTCAACCATGGTTTTTCGAAGGAGCCATCCCAGCATTCACTTGTAGTGATTTGGGAAAACCATGAAATAACCAAGTCTGGATGGCAGGATTTGAAGCCGCATTCTCCCGAATGCAAGACCAGAGCGTTACCACTCACCCACAACCCTCAGTCAGTTAGTGTGGAAGAGGTTTCAATGAATTACAATAATTCAGTCATGTTTTGGTTGAAAGGTGACTGTATTGCAATGCTAGCTCTCATCTTTCCCTTGTTGGTGAGGTTACCTGGGTGTCACTTCTCCAGGAATGACCAGTTAGAACTCAAGGGTAGTGCCAGTGCACCTGAGTAGCAAGTATCAAGTTATTCCCATATTTTTGTAAACATATATACTACTGCAGTTAGTTTATGTAAATATACAGCACCTATTGGCCCTGATTTTACCAATAATAATGCTATCATGGGACTCAAACCAGAACCATGGTCAACTTCTAAACTGTACATTTATCCACGTCTCCAACAGGTCCATTGTCTGTTCCTTTTCCACTCAGCATGACAAATGATCACCTGGGTCACTACAATCTCTCCGAACATACTCTTAATATCTCTCGCTCCCAGTTCAATCTTTTAAAATTATTATTACGTGGATCTCCCACCAAGAAATAACAATATTAGAACAAACACCCCAACACTGATCCATAAAATTTCATAACGGAAAGTAGGATTACACCCTCCCATATAAACATTAACTTCTTTCTGAAAAAAAAAAAAAAAAAAAAAAGATATACAACAGAAGGAAAAATTCACTTGTTATAGTTTTCTTATTTTCACCTAAATACCTTCTATATCATCTTTTTTTTACATCTGTAGTTCTTCAAACCAGCAGATAATTTCTGGATAGTCCACTAGCAGTCTTGACTGTCTTGTAAAATGTTGTTCACTCTCTTCCAGAACAGCCACTGGGTCTTAACCTGTGATTACATTCTTCCCCATTCTCAGTTCCTATCCACACATTAAAACCCACTTTTCTGTTCTTTTTTCTGCCCCAACAGTAATGACAACTTATTAAGTGATGGAGACAATATGATATTTCTTTGGTATTAATCAGAAATCAAAATTCAATGATATATAAATGGAGACTTATGTTTTTCCTTTCTGGTATTTTATTGTACTGATTTTGAATCCACCTTCTCCTAACCTACCTTCTCAACTGCCACACTCTAGTCAATTTTAGTTCGAGCTGGATTCCCACCTAGAGCATATCGTATTCCTTTCCTGCATCAGATTCATACCAACAGATTTCAACTTTGGTATTTGTCACACTTTTTGTGCAGTCATCATCTCCTGCTACCACAAATCTCTATCCCAATTTTAGTTTGGTTAACTTTTATTCCATGTCGATTTAACCCAGAGAACCAAGGTAATACATACAGTGACCATGGAAGCCTTCGTAATCATTGTATATCAGGTGTTTTGAAATCTACTGATATGATGGAACAGCTATTTACATCTTCCACATTTAAAATGCAATCTCAACAAGAACATGAGCAGCAAAAATAATACTGAAATGTGCCAAGTGTGAGTGTGTGTGTTTTTTTTTAAATAAAAATAATAAATAAACAAGAGAAAGTAGAATGACAATGCAATATGATTTTAATTTTATTATATGAGAGACAGCTCTAATAGTAACATATTAGTGGCTCATGAATAATAATGTGTAGCTCTTTTAAGCGAAAGAGTATGAAACCTGCCTAAAAATCATAATGAAAGGACAAAAAAGTTACAAGACATATGCACAATTATGAGGTGACAGAAGCTCTTCTTTAAAACTGCTCAACTCCCTGTGTCAGATTCTTCGTGGTTTAATTAATGTGATAATTAAGTAGTCCACAATATATTTCAGTTTAGACATGTTTTTTATTCTCAATCACGATGTTAACGATACAGATTACATGTATTCATACAATCCAGAGATTGCATACAACGCTTCTTCCACAGACAATACTACTAACGCAGTCCTTGGCAGTCGCAAATTGAATCTGTATAAACTACTACTGTTCTTCTGCTGATTTCTTTATATAGGCTCTATTGAAATTTCTAGAACTCTTCAAAAGCTTCCGCCAGATATTTCTCGAACATTAACAATTACTTAAACAACTGAAACATATTAAAAACAATCAGAATTAATACATAATCATCTAACATCATTACAAAATGGTCATAAATGGAAATTAAAGATACTTAAACACAAAATTATTTACAGAAATCATTTTAAACTGTAGCAAATTGTCCTTAGACATCGTAACTTGCCTTTATACTTGTAATTACAAACATTTAAGCAGTTCTCTTGCACAATTCTGTTCTTAAACCTATTAAATAATTTCTTTTCATAAAACAAAGTCTATATACACTGATTTACAGTTAATTGAAAAACAAACATACAAGATCATATTCAAGCAAACTTTAGCTCACTACAAATACTTCATAAAATACAATTCTATTTAAAGTTCAGGTATGAGGGCTGTAACACCCGGCTAATAAAAGTTTCCTTTATTTTTAACACATTGTTTACAGACAAGTTTCAACCTCTCTCAAATTTAATTTTTTATCAAAAATAATTTAAAAAAATAATAATGAAAAGTGCACTTTTCCTATTTCAACAAGCATAATATGAATTATCTAATATTATAATAAGAAACTGTTGGTCATCTATAACGTCACCTGTCATGCCATGACATCACTCTATGACGTCACGCTTTACGCCCTTGTTCTTGGTTAAGCACATTGTTTAACAACATTTCCAAGGATCCGCGAATAAATTAACTGACAGAACACTGAAATAAAAGTATGTACTGCGTTTAAACCAACATAATAATTATTAGTTGCTCAGATTTATTTAATATTTGTTTTATGTAAAAGAATTCATTAAAATCTTTGGCCACAGACATGTAAGACAAAAACTAATTTTCACAGTGTTAGCGGCAGTTTTGATAGATTGTTATTAGAACTGGCAGTTGAGGTTACAGCAGAGGGCATGAGAATTTTTTTTTTTTTTTTTTTTTTAATAATTCAATCTATTTTCTTGAGTGTTCTGTTATTTAAATCAATACTTCGTTTTAACGAAAGTAGTTTCACACTTAAGAACAAAGTTTTACATAAGAACGAAGTTTTTTTGGCGTTGAGAATTGATACAGTCTTCTCAGGAGACTAACCGAGTAATCAAGGTGTTGCCATACAATATTTTGACGATCTGAAACTCCGTCACCATCTTCTGGTGAAGTGCCAGATCCGTTGGAAGGTTGGGTTCCTATTGCCTCCAGAAGCGCGCATGGTTTCACACTGATTGCGATCTATACAGCTTATACTACAATTAAAACTAATATTATGTGGAATGACATAAGTTGTCAGGATTTATTTTTAATTTTCTTTGTGTTTACTGAAGCCATATTTCAGCCACATGTAAATGTCAGCCATTCAAAGGTGTTAGTATCTATCTGAATCACGAATATAAAAAAAGGAAGATGGAAGAACCCATAAAAATTTTTGATTTAGTTAATATCGTTAAGCATTATTACCACTAAAATGTGATGTACCATGTGTATTAATATGCGAGTGATTGAAGTATTGTTTCTCTAGTGGCAAGTTTAGTATGTGGTTAGGTTGAAATGCAACCTGGACCAGGATAGCAACAAAAATCTTTTGTTACAGGGCAAGGCACTATGAATTGCATTGAACTTTATTTTTTAATAATTCCATTTATTTAAGTAATTGCTAAGAAATGTAGTGCCAGAATGGCATATTAATTATCAGTTGCCTTTTTTACTGAAATCATTACTTTGTTTGAATGAAATAATTTCCAAATAGATCACGATCTATGCAGCCTAAAGCACAAATATTATGTGGCATAACTTAAGTTGTTAAGATTTAATTTTAGCATCCTTTGTTTTCACTGGGGTCATTATTTCAGCCGGATGTAAGCTGTGTCAGGAGTTAAAACCGCGATCTTCATCATAGACAATAATATGTAAGAAACTGTGAAGATTTTGGATCAAGATTGTATTGCGATGCATGATGACATTGACATGTGATACAGGGAAGGTATTAATTCGTGTGTGATTGAAGCTATGATTTTCTACCGGCGATATTGGCAAAGATTGTGGTTAGGCTCAAACGCAACCTGGACCAAGTTAACAAATGAAACTTTTTGCTACATCACAAAGGACGAGAAATTACAGCACATTGAGCTTTATTTTATAACAATTCTATTTAGGTAAGCAACAATAAAGAAATTAATTGCCAGAACACTCCATTAAACCTGTCATTTTTGAGGGGCTTTGTGGCTAGTAGTATGATAACAGACACATTTCAACAAATGAACAGTGCAACTTACATTTATTTAAAATGAAAGTTATTAAGCAATATGTTACTTTATAAGTAGAAAAATGTTCCGAATAATCTCTTTGGTCAATAATTGAAGGTAGAAAGAACACAATACTTTATTCTCTTTCATTTGAATTACAAACACAGTTAAATTTTACTACTTTGATCAAATATTACTCACTGCACACCAAGAGTCTCTTAAAATAACATAGTTCTTATGTGGTGTAAACACATCAGCACTTTGTCACATTTGAAACAACTCTTTTGATTTCTTCCAGAATTAGCATTATCATCGCAGTTGGAAAAATGAAATGCCATGTTTATAATCAAAGAAAATATAACTTGTAAAAAAAATATACATAAGAAACTGTGCAATGCACAACAGAACAATCTATCCTCAGTAATTGTTATCACATCACAATGTGGATGGCGGTGCCAGCAAAATATTTTCACACATTAGCCTCAGGTCTCTCGCACCATGTGTGGTGACTTCTTCTATTGTGATAGCGCTTTATGGTTCTGCAGATATTGCATGTCCACAGTACACATGCCGATGTATAGTTCCTTAGACGTACCTTAGCTGTCACACCAGGAACAAGCAGAACATTACAACCCTTGCAAATCGTTCTTTTAAGAGGAATGTCCCTGTGAATCAATGACAAAATAACAAATCACTTTTGGCCATGAAATAATTGATTTACAGTACTAAAAAAAAGTACTGCATTTTTATGAAATGTACTAACAAAAAATTCTGTAACCACTTGAATTGATATACTTTATTTTTTTTTTTCATTGAGCTGTTAACACTATACTGAGAATTCCTCCAATTAACAAAATTTTAAGTCATCAGTAGCACCAGATAAATATCTTCTTTTTATCTTTAGACAATACACTGAAAATTAATTTTATAAGATGTGTGATAATGAACTGTAACATTAAGAAGCATTAAAAATTAATTAATCTGTAATAAAGAAAATATAACACTTTTATAAAAATTCGTCTTGGAGATTCTATTGGCCTATAGTGTACACTGTTTTACAGATCGTAGGTATTTGTCTAGGAGATAGGAAAAATGATATTAGGATTTAAATAAAAAGAGACATTTAGATTTCCAATCACTAAGATGGAGTACCACAGTAACTCATAATAAAATGTCAACTGGGAACAACTTACAAAAGGGTATCAAATATAAAAGAGCCTTTTGATAAAAAAATAAATAAATTTCAATTCACATTTTTCTTATTATTCTACATAGTTCCCCATTTCATCCATGAACTTCCTCCAATGACCTGGTAATTTTTTAATTCTGTTATCATAAAAAGTTTGGGGATGCATTGGTGTTTTTCCTAGTCATGCGGTGTCTGGTTTTGTGACGGAGAAGCAACACAGTTTGATCGGAATCCCGTGCCTTTTTGCAGCTCAAACTTGGCTAAGACAATCACAATGCCAGGTAGTATTAACGGATTAACTTTATAGAAGAAAATTGACAAGTAGAACACCTTTTAAGTCCCAGAACACAGTGGCATTTCCCTATAGACATCATCACCTTTGTCAGTCTTCCGCCTCTCGATATTGTGCTCTTCGAATCAGTGGAGTAATGATGGACCCAAGGCCCATCACATGTGACAGTTTTGTACAAAAAAGTGTCACCTTAAAATCGTAACTTGTTAGGAATCTACGAGAAATGGCTTTTTGCTCTGCATTCAGCAAATTTGGGACCCATCGACATGACACTTTTCAGAATCCCAACTCTTTGCGAATGATTTATTGCACACTTACATAACTGATCTGAAGTTCCTGTGCGATTTTAAGAATATTTATGTGCTTATGGTCTACAATGAGTTCTCAAACAGCCTCAGTGTTCTGCGGTTTGATGTTGGAGGGGGGATGGTGCAGCCAGACAATGTTTCCAATACACTCCTGTCCTTACTTAAATTTGTTACAGCACAGGCAAAAACTTTTCCCACTATTGGAGGTGCCACTTGAACATCAACACACCTCATATACAAAATTACCTCCTCAATTGCTCTATTGCATATATAGGACTCACCATTGTCCATTAGAATGAATGGTTACAGGGCAGAAAAAAAGTTATCCTCAATTAACTTTTTGGAAAATTTATACAGCATTCATAGGCAGCGTTTTCTTTCTTTTAATTTCACTGTCATGATTATCCAATTTTAATGGTTAATGAAATGATCCTATTGTATTTACCATTATGCTTATGGTGAGAGACTATTATTTTTTCAAATTAATATACAGAAGGTTTAATAGAAGTGGACAGGCAATTGCATATTTAATCTGTGTGTAATATTGGGAGTTAACATAAAATATTCTGCAACAAGAGATCCAAGAAGTATTTAAGCATGATTAATCATTTGTAAAGGCTCATTTCTTAATGAAGCATTGTCGAGTGCGAACGCGCAGAATGTATAATCAAGAGAGTGATTGTTGAAAGTCATCCGTGGTAAGCTAATGTGGCGGATGGAAGCTGGGCACAGAGATGAGTACTAAGTGACCACGTGCGTTGCCTCAAGTTGAATTTATATCTATACTGGCAATAGAAATGCTGTATAAAGAGTTCTTTAAGTACTACAGACAAGTGTTTCTAGAACTGAATTTTCTGGTAGTTAGTCGGTCAGTGGAGAGTGTGCTATGTTGTTGAACTAACGAACGCTTGGTGAAAATAGGCAATTGTAGGGGATCTGCCTGATTCAAGGTTAATAAGCCACATTACTTGCGGTGGTGATAGGTAAATGTGTATGTGATTTAAAAACAAATGAAGAGTGAATGGTACAGCGATCAATGTAGTGATTTCATGAATAAGAAGAATCTGCAATCCAAACAATCCACCACCATATTTAGGCCCACCAGTGAGCCGGAGCATTTTTATCATGACCTGGCGACTTATTTTTATTATGACACACTGATCTGGTTTTTAGGAAACAAGTTAGTCATGCAAGAGATTGTGGACACATTTATAGAAAAAGTACCAGAGTAATTGGAATTTTCCGGCCCGATTGGTATTGATTTGCCACTAAAAAATCTTGAATTTTTCTGAAAGAAAAATGTATCAAGTTTAGTTAAAAATCATACTAGCCATTTTAAGAACATAACAAAACAGACTCACTCCATGTTACCTCGAAGGGAATATGTTGAGTTTGATTTACACCAACAATATTATTCAGTCACCTTATCAGAAACATTAGTGTCAAGTTTCATCTTAATCAGTCCAGCCACCGAAGAAAAAATAAATTCACATTTAGGTGTATTTTTGCAAAGTATTTAATGTTGCAAACAGTGAATAGTAAAAAAGAATACATGCAGAAGAGAGAAAAAAATTGCTTTGAGTGATGAAAGAACCCACAGCTCCCAGCACAGGAAATGGTGATGCAACTCAAATAGTGATTCTGCCTCTACTAATTTAGTGCCTTTTCCATTGGTATGCAATCGGTATTTCACAACTTTTTTAAAATCTAGATTTATCATAAATTATTACTCATTACTGCAAACTGCATTACAGTGGTATACCTTAGATGTTATACTATTCCCAAGCCTGCAAATTGAATTCATCGTAATTACTGAAAGAAAGGAAATATGGCATTAAAACTGTTTAAGGTTAAAAAAAGATTTTTCATTTCCTGTTCTGGAACTATTCATTTCTCCTGTGTTCTAACCCAGACTATATTTTACCTTTGTACCAAAATTAATTCAAATCTGTCTAGCCATTACAGCATGATTGAATAACAAACATCCAAAATTTCTCATTTATAATATTACTAGTCATGATATAATGATTTAAAATAAGGATTTATGTTGCTTCATCAATAATACTCGAGTACCGACTCAAGAACTGCATTTATTGCACAGTTTATTCAATCATAATACATAGAATGTCGGCACTAGACATGATCATTGTCGTATCTGACTACCCTTAATATTCAAGATTGCAGATTAGCACACAGAACTACAGTTTCTTCAGCACACATGTTTAACGTTCCTATTCAGTACAGTCTAGAATATGGACCGCACATAACCGAATACTCATACTCGGTGAACATTTTTGCACAACCGCCTGAATCACGAGCACATGTTCGACTCAACCCTTCACTAGTATATCCGCCACCTCTTGTCACTCGGCCAATCACGACACTCTTTTCCTCATGTGACTGTTCTAGCCAACCAGTGTCTTTTCTCTACCTCGCCTTTCAGCAATATTCCACTTTATTTTAGATGATGCACTCCTCATCCATTTGGGTGTGCACCGCTATCGTTACAACCCCCTGAAAATGACACTTGCTTTTGTTTGTATACACAAAGAAAACTAGTGGAATTTTCAATGATTAGAATGTTTCCCTTAAAACACTCACTTTATCTCTTACAATACTGATTTTTCCAAGTATATACACTTTTCATACCTATGTCTGGTGCCGGTTACAAATTCAATATATTATACACTAAGAAATAGTACTTATATTATTTACAAAGAAAAACATTGAGAAAAATCACAAATTCATGACATTTGGACATCATATGTTTGCGAGAACAAAAACAGAGAAATTACATAAAACATGACATTTGTGCATATCATTTTTATAAGGAAAAAAAAACCCAGAGAAATTACATAAAACCCAGTCCTGTCACAAGACAGATACATAAAACTCTGACTACGTTGACATACTGTTTTGGTTATTAATATCAAGTACAAACACACTATGTGTTTAAAGAGTGAGCAAGATAATACATGTTTCATGTTATGAGGTTATACATGTTTACATTAGGACTTGTGCGTTAGGTGTGAAAAATTGGTATTTACGTTTCTTCACCTTTATATGGCCTCAAGTCCACGACATTGTATTTGCCTTTGATTTCCTGAGAATGTGGGTCTATGAGTACATAGGCATGTGAATGTTGTACATCTTGTACCTTGTATGGTTCTTTATAAAGGTAAAAAACTTTTTGTTTTCACTATTCAGTGTGGAAGACTTAGGGTGTGTTTTTATCAATACTAAATCACCCTTATTATAAGAAGTAGGGATAAGTTTTTTTATCATGTCGCATCTTTCTCTGGAGCACTTTTGTGTCATTTGTGGACTTTTTTCTTTTTTAGCTCTACAATCCAACAATTTTATAAAAACCTCACGTGAGATTTCCATAGACTCCCCCTCCCCCCCTTGGTGAGATTTCGCAGGAACCTCCCCCCCCTCCCCATTTCACCTCATATAATAATATCAAAATTTTCGACTGCATTAATAATGTCATGATAACTTTAAACCTATTTTAAAAGATTATGTGCGTTCTCAAGTACCTAAGAGCTCTTTTTCTAGTCTCTAACTGTTTTCTCTGAATTATTATTAATTTTTGAAATGCGCCTACTTCCTTGTTCTACAATAACGTCGCTGCCATGATTAAAAAAAAATCCTACTTTGGCTAATCCTAATCATAATACTGCATATTACTCAAAAGGATTAACTAAATATTGTTTCAGATTTTCTACTGTATATTCTGACAGTGTTTTTTCCCCGCTGAATTTACATGTATGGCTTGAAATAATTAATTTTCCTATCACCACATGTTAGGCTTTATAATATTTAATAATGATCTTTAAACTGTATGGAACTTTCCAAAACTTTAGTATGTTGTATGAACAAAAATTAAGTTACTTTCTTACTACAAGTTGACTTTCTAACAACTGATTTCATAAATTTTGTAGTGCATACCGGCTTTTTGGCTTTTAAACATCACTAAACCTTTTAGTATGATTTCATATAACAAAAATTATTATCTTTAGGCTTTATTAATATAAATATCCTGCAAAGTGAAGAAAAGTGTTGGTTTATAGTGAAATTAAATCTTAACAATACTGCATCTACTGAAGTTTGGATTATATGCTAATATAGCTGTTGAGGTATGTTTAGAATGTGACTTTTACTATTTAAAGTTAATTTATTATCTCTAATAACTGTTTGGTATAGTTTATTGCTTTCGTTAAATGGCTCTAAGGCTGCGGTATTGGGTGATTCACCTATGCCAGTTCTACTGTAAACAAACTTCGTTATTAGAATTTGCAAAATTGTAAGGTAGCTTACAGCGTCTGACCAGTGAAATAAGCTGCAACTATGTGCAGTTTCATTAAAATCAGTCTGTTAGTTGTGGCAAGACAGTATTAAGCCATGTATATTACTTGTGAAGCTTAAAGTCGCCACGAAGCATTTTTAAGCACAGAGGCGTGTGGGGCAAAAAAGTAATTGTTGAGTCAGTCTGTAGCAGGCTGCTGCAGGAGTCAGTAACTGGCCGCCACAATAGCAGTTAAGGTTACCGTGCGGACTTGTATAATTGTATCGTGGAGCTAAAAGTAATAAAATGTCGTCCACTATTCACGTTAGGGAAGTGCTTTGTGACGAACGACAAGCTAACAGTGGCGAGAAGTGGTAACACAGTGTGTAGACTCACTAATCAGAAGTGTGGTTAGAACTTGCAATCGGAGGAAATGAAGTACTGTATAGCCTTATTAGTAGTGGTGCTTGGTAAATAAATCAGATACGAACTTAAATGCGCCCTGTGAATTGAATTAGTAGAAGAATTGAACCTGCTAACCTAAACAATCAAGCCAACTATCCATCATACCTATTATCGCCAACACAAGTTTAGTGTGGGAAAGCTAACTAAATCGCAACATAGTTTTTGCCTGATGGGCAAATATACAAACAGATAAACAAAAATTCCAAACTTCACAGTTTTCGCAGTGTACACAATAGGCTATTTGCCTATTTTTTGAAAATGGTTTTAAATAGTTTATTGATACACGTTATTTACAGGGTACTATTTATTTTTTGACAAAAGTACTTATTTTACATAAAATTCAATGTTAAACTTTAGAGTATTTGAAAGCCCGCCAAAACGCCCCTTTGCTGCTTGGCCTGGGCACAAGACACTTGTGATGTCACATGCCAGCAAGCCCTCAATCTACATAAGTAAGATCTGGTTTGTTTCTCTGAATTTGTGTACAAACTATTGGAAATATGGTTTATAAATAATGTGTAGTACATCAATCTACAACCACAACAATAAAAACTCTCCAAATAAAAGGAAGTTTTCCCGCACTAGTTGAAATAGGAAAAGTCACCGCAACTTGGTCGTAGTAATCCAGACGACATTGCGACTAAGTGACATATCATTTGTTGTAAATATCATTTGCACCAAAATTTCTTCGAGTTAATGCAGTACACTGTTTAAGGTGAGTATCAGTAAAGTTAGGGTTCTTAGATTCGATCCTCGCTTTGAATATATTTTAATTTGTGAGAGTTTTCTTTAGATACTAGTTGCTGCTGGTAGCGTCACATATTTTTCTACAATCCACCAAAACATTTTTTTCCTTGGATTGCAAACATGTTATAAAGATCTGAAACATAATCAAAAAAGACTTCAAAACTGAAACTACACGTTACTTGTACACCGATAAAAAGTTAAAAAACAACTGAAAATTACTCTTGCATTAAATGTATATACCACCTAAATAGATGCATTTATGTCAGAAAGGGAACATGCAGTTGTATCGTCACATAAAAATTCCAGCAAAAGGTATTCGAAGCATTCCAGAAGTGTTGCGAGATTAGCTTGAAATGTTATTGTTAAAATAAATCTTTTATTGTTCACCACCAAGCACTTGGATTTTTTCCAATGATAATGTATCTGGTATGTTTCAAAATTAAAAGGGGGAGGTTATATTTTTATAAAAGTTTTCTTGTATGACAGCAATTTATTTTTCGAACGTTTGCATGACGTTTTACGACTTCTTCGAATAAAAGCATGAAAAGCAGCAAACAGTAACGAAAAAATGTACAGAAGAAAAAAAAATGTACACACGAAAAAAAAAAAAAAAATTGTACACGAAAAAAAAAAAAAAAAAAAAATGTACACGCGAAAAAAATATCCTAATCAAGGTTCAAATTACTATTGTACTCTTTAATCACGCAGCTACCTGGACACCATGGCATAATTACTTATCTTCTTGTTAATAGTGAACACTTAAACATCGCAGTTTCTACGTGTGGTGAAGTGAACAAGGTCGGTAAATAAATACACAATAAATAAAGTTTCGTTGAAAAAAAATTATCATTTATCTATAATTATTTATCTGCAGTTAAGAAAAACTGTCCAGTTATTTAAGTGTTGTGCCTACCTTATACTACAGTCAACCTGGCTGAGTGAAAACCAGATAAGCGAGAAAACTCTACAAGTAAGAATGATTGTCAGGTCCTGTCATTTTAACCTCTAAAAACCTCTATAAGTGAGACACAGAAACCTCTATAAGAGAGAGTCGTTTTTCACTCATAGACCTCTATAAATGAGACTGTTACTTGTGTTTACCTCTATAAGTGACAGTTGATCATATTTAATAATTGTTATTTATGACTCATTCTTAAATTTCGTGGAACTAACTTACATTGTTGTATCGTATTCTGTTCGAATCTTCAATTGTTACTTCAGTTGATAACTATCGATTGCGAAGCTAGATTCGAAACATACTCAAAAATTTCAAAACGAAAAATCAAAGTGTTATCGTTAAGTGATAAACTTAAAATAGTGACTGCGTTCGAGAGCGGGAAATCGCAAAGTTAAATACAGAGTGAGTTTGGTGTACCAGAATCGACCTTTTATAAAATTATAAAGTCAAAAGATTCTATACGGTCTTAGTGCTCTGAGGAACACGGAAATATTAAGAGTCGTCAACTTTCTGAATATCCCAACATTGAAAAGTGCCTGTTAGGATGAATAAAACAAACCCTTGATAAGAATGTTCCCATTGATGGACCTTTGTTAAAAGAAAAATCTAAAGAGTGTGCTACAAAACTGGGAATTCAGAACTTTTCAGCTAGTAATGGCTGGCTAGATGGTTTCAAAAGCGTCATATTATTGCTTTCAAAAAAGCAGCCGGGGAAAGTAAATCTGTGGCCCAAGACGTGTGTAATCAATGGAATGAAGATCTGCCAAGTCTTTTAGAAGGGTATGATCCAAACGATATTTAAAACGCAGATGAAACTGCTTTGTTCTTCAAGTGCCTTCCAGATAAAACATTTACATTTAAAGATGAAAAATGCCATGGAGGAGAACAAAGCAAGGAACGCCTTACTATTCTCCAGTGTGTAAACATGACTGGTGCGGACAAACTCCCCCTTTTCATCATCGGGAAATCAAAGCGACCTACACGTGTTAAGACTCTACCTGTTGATTATGCCAGTATTATAAAGGCATGGATGACAAAGATATTATTTAGAAATTAGTTGAAAGGAAATGAAGATAAAATGAAAAAAATTGTGCTTTTCATTGACAACTGTACTGCCCACACAGACTTACCAACACTTGCAAACTTAAGCGTCATGTCTGTGCCTGCCAATACCACCAGTAAACTTCAACCATTAGATCAAGGTATCATACACCCATTCAAATGCTTTTATCACAGAGAAGTCGTTAAACATACTCTTATGTGCCTGGAAAAAACAATAACCCTGAGATTAATGTACTTCTAGCCATGAAATGTGCAAGGAGAGCATGGTACACTGAAAGTGGCATTATTGTCAAAAATTGCTTCAAAAAAGCTGGGTTTTGGGTCAATACAGATAAACATGACTTATTGCCAGAGGAAAATGAGGTTGAAGTTGGACCTATCAATGAGGAATGGACGAAGCTTGTGTTTTACGAAACCAGTATGTTAACGCCAACTTTCGAGGACCTCGTTCAGATTGACGACGACGTGGCTACCGACGGAGAACACACCAACGACGATATCGTTAAGAATTGTGTGAGCATGTGTACTGATGGAAATGACAGTGAGATGAAGCTGACCGATCGCAGATTTTGGATACAGAAGTAAAAAATATACCAAAGAAGCAAGAAGCTTTGAATGCACTGTAGACACTCCACCATTTTTTTTAATACTCTGCGGTTGTTGAGAAAACAATATTTGATAAGATTTATGAACTAGAAAAACATGTACAAAATGCAGAAACAGAAACACAGAAGAAATTAACGGATTTCTTTAAGTAAATATAAGTGTAAGATTTTTTTGTTTTCTTTTTGTAACCATATATGGCTTCTTCCTGGGTAAAATATTCCGGAGGTAAAATAGTCCCCCACTCGGATCTCCGGGTGGGGACTGCTCATGGAGGAGTCATCAGAATGGATAGAAACATTCTACGAGTCGGAGCGTGGAATGTTAGAAGTCTCAATAGGGCAGGTAGGTTAGAAAACTTAAAAAGGGAGATGGAACAACTTAAGTTAGAAGTTGTTTGGATTAGTGAGATTAAATGGAAGGACGCACAGGATTTCTGGTCTGGGGAACACAGGATAATTAGCACACAAGCTGTCAATGGAGTCACTGGTGTAGGATTTGTAATGAACAAGAAAGCAGGGAAATGGGTGAGTTATTATGAACAGTTTAGTGACAGGATTATTTTGATGAGGTTAGAAACTAAGCCTGTCCCAACCACATTAGTACAAGTATATATGCCAACGTCACAGGAAGATGACGAAGAAATAGAAAAAATATACGCTGAAATTGAAGAATTAATTCAATATGTGAAAGGGGAGGAAAATCTAATAATCATGGGTGATTGGAATGCAATAGTGGGAGAAGGAAAAGAGGGGAATACTGTAGGAAGTTTTGGTCTAGGAGAAAGAAATGAGCGAGGAAGCAGGTTGCTAGAATTTTGTGAAAGATATAAGCTAGTAGTGGCAAACACACTGTTTAAGAACCATGCAAGAATAATATACACCTGGAAACGTCCTGGGGATACAGGCAGATATCAGCTAGATTATATCATGGTCAAACAGAGATTCAGGAATCAAGTTCTAGACTGTAAAGCGTACCCAGGAGCCGACATAGACTTGGACCATAATTTGATAGTAATGAAGTGCAGGCTGAAATTCAAGCGAATAAGGAAGCAGTATAAGCAGAACAGACTGGAAGTGAATAAACT
This sequence comes from Vandiemenella viatica, assembly GCA_031002005.1. Classification (NCBI taxonomy): domain Eukaryota; kingdom Metazoa; phylum Arthropoda; class Insecta; order Orthoptera; family Morabidae; genus Vandiemenella; species Vandiemenella viatica. The sequence goes on from JARYHS010002336.1 coordinate 22,691, forward strand.
GAAACAATCTAGCACAAGAGAAAAATTTGCAGAAATGGTAGACTTAGGTCTAAGAATTAACTGTGAAAGGAGCTCAACCGAGAACGAATGGAATGCATTAAAGACCGAAATAAAGAAAGCTGGCAAAGAAACATTAGGCTTTAGGGAACAAGCTGCCCGAAAACCTTGGATCACAGAAGAAATTTTGCAGCTGATGGATCAGAGAAGAAGGTACAAACATGCTCAGGATGAAGCAGGAAGAGAGCAGTACAGGCAATTTAGAAATCAAATAAATAGGAAATGCAAAATACCAAAAGAAAAATGGCTACAAGAAAAGTGTGAAGAAGTAGAAAAGGAAATGCTCGTAGAAAAATTGGTGTTGCATATAGAAAGATCAAACAGAATTTTGGAGAAATGAAGAAAAAAGGTATGAACATTAAAACTGCCAATGGGAAACCTCTTTTAAGCTCAGAAGATAGAGCTAACCGATGGAAGGAATACATTGAGAAACTGTATGATGGGGACGACTTGAACAACAGTGTATTGGAAAAAGAAGGCGATGTCGACATTGATGACTTAGGAGATCCTGTTTTGAGGACAGAATTTAATACAGCTCTGAATGACTTGAAAGCAAATAAGGCAGTTGGAATTGATGAGATTCCTGCAGAACTTCTTAAATCTCTAGGAGAGGAAGGAATCGAAAGATTATTCAAGCTGATATCATAAAGTTATGAAACAGGAGAAATCCCAACTGATTTTAATAAAAATATCTTCACACTTCCAAAGAAAGCACAAGCCGACAAATGTGAGAATTATCGCACCATTAGTCTAACATCACATGCTTCAAAATTACTGACTAGAATAATATACAGAAGGATGGAAAGGGTAGTAGAAGAGATAGTAGGTGAAGATCAGTTTGGGTTTAGGAAAAATCGTGGTACAAGGGAAGCAATTCTGTCTTTAAGATTAATACTTGAAGGGCGGATCAAGAAAAACAAAGATACTTTTATGGCATTTGTTGATTTAGAAAAAGCTTTTGATAATGTTAGGTGGGACAAGATGTTCAAAATTTTAAAGAAGTCTGGTCTAAAGTAAAGAGATAGAAGAATACTCTATAAACTATATAAGAATCAAGTGGCTGTAATAAAAGTAGAGAATCACGAGAGACATGCATCAGTTAAAAAGGGTGTGAGACAAGGTTGTAGTCTATCCCCGTTAATATTCAATTTGTATGTAGAAGAAGCAATGAAGAAAGTCAAAGAAAAATTTCCATGTGGCATAAGTTTTCAGGGAGAAAAAATCAGTATGCTACGATTTGCTGATGACATTGTCTTATTAGCAGAGAGGGCTGAAGATATTGAGAAGTTATTGAATGGCATGAACAAAATACTGAAGGAAGATTTTGGACTGAATATAAATCAAAGTAAAGCAAAAGTTATGAAATGTAGCAGAAATGATACCAATACTAGCAGATTAAATATAAAAATAGGATCGGATGCAATAGGAGAAGTAAGAAAATTCTGTTACTTGGGAAGCAAAATTACAACCGATGGCCGAAGCAGGAATGATGTTAAAAGCAGAATAGCACTAGGAAAAAGAGCCTTCATGAAAAAGAGAAACCTTTTCGTTTCAAATATTGATCTAGGAATTAGAAAGAACTTTTTAAAACTCTTCGTGTGGAGCACAGCACTTTGCGGTAGTGAAACATCGACTTAAGGAATACCGGAAATAAAGAAAATTGAAGCATTTGAAATGTGGTGCTACAGAAGAATGCTGAAAATTAAGTGGACAGACAAAGTAAGAAATGAACGAGTTTTGGAAATGATGGGTGAGAAAAGAAGTTTATGGAAGAAGCTTACAGGAAGAAGAGACAGGCTGGTAGGTCATATTTTGAGACATGCTGGATTGGTTAATTTGTTAGTGGAGGGAACAGTTGAAGGTAAGAACTGTAGAGGTAGACAGAGATTAGAATATATGAAGCAGATAATTGAGGATGTGGGTTGTAAGTGGTATGTAGAAATGAAGAGGTTAGCACAGGATAGGAAGGGATGGAGGATTGCATCAAACCAGTCTAAAAACCGTCGACAGCAAAAAGAAATAAAAAAATAAAAATATAAAAAATATGTAAAATTCTAATGAATTATACCTATAGAACACATACATATTTAACACTACACATATGCTTTATTTTTTAAACCCCTGTAAGTGAGAAAAGCTACTCCTGTACCTCTATAAGTGAAAAAACCTGGGTTAGTGAAAAACCTCCATAAGCGAAAAAAAAAAAAAAAAAAAAATTGCGGTCCCTTGAACTCTCGTTTGCCCAGGTTCGACTGTACATGCATTTTTCTCGTAAATATCTCCTAAAACAACTAACTTAATTTAAAATTTTAGTCATTCTTATGAAGTATTTCCGTTAATATCCAACTTCCAGTTTAAATATAAAAGATTCTCGAATTTTCTCGAATTCTCAAGCTCCATAGAATGAAAGTGAGGTTTTTTCTACAGCCAGCCAGACAAATAATTTTCGGTATTTTTCCGCTGTAGGCTTCTACAAATTGTTCTTCATTTTATATTCAACACAAAATCTCATTGGTAACAAGAGATAACCAGCAAAAAATAATAAAAATAGTTGAAATCTTGGATAATAGGAAACACTCCATACGCAGCCGCAGCGCCTACAGGCAGGTGACATCACTAAAGCGATCGCCAATCCCAGAGCGTTTTCTGTCACGTGACAAGAGGCAAGAAAAATTTGATTTTTATTTTGCTTTTTTTAAATTAAAAATAATCCACCTTTCTTTTCAAATTTAACAAAAACAGCTTCCTTAAGCATTATTCTACGCGAATGACTACAATTTGTAATATATTTTCAATAATGTCAAATAGCCTATTACTTTTTGAAAAGGTGAATGTCATCCTGTATAGTTACAACATTTTTACAATTTTATGGTAAAGTATTGCATCTGCCTGTGCAGGCCTAGGTGTGTGGTCTATTATGCATGTACAGGGCTAGTCAAAATTATTGCAGTTATTTCAGAAATTTACAGATTTATTATTTGACATATACTTACAAGATTACACAGATATATAAACAAACTGTGAAAGTTTTTTTTGAGTGTCTACAGATGCTCAATATGTGCACCTTTAGTGACTCTGCACACATCAAGTCTATGGGAAGAACTAGATTATATACCCGATGCAGCAGGTCTCTGTCAATGAGAGGAAACGCATTGGTGATGCGAACCCGCAGGTCTGGCAACTGGTATTGGTGGCACGAACACTGTGTCTTTTACGAAACCCCAAACAAAGAAGTTGCAGGGAGTTAGGTCAAGGGAACGAGGAGGCCATGACATCAGCTGACGATCAGCATCCCCTGCAATATCAATCCATCTGTTTGGAAACCTGATGTTTAGGAAATTACGGACAACTAGAGAAAAATGGGGTGGAGCACCGTCCTGCTGCAAAATGAAATCTTCACTGTCAGCCTCCAGAAGTGGCATGAGCAAATTCTGCAAAATTTGCAGATAGATTTTCCCTGTGATCGTCACCTCATTAAAGAAAAAAGGCCCATAATGTTTCTTTCATGAGATCATGCAAAACACGGTCACTTTGAGAGAGTCACGAACATGCTCATCACTACCCTCATGCTTTCATCATTGGCAAATGATGGGTCTACTTTTCGTACCGTTTGTATTTTTATTGCTAAAAGCCTTATCCTTTTTATTATCATCATAATCACAAATATAATGTTTTTTTCTACAAAACAAGTTGAAGCACTTGATATACTACTTTTTCATTAAGTTGCTTAGCTAAACAGAATTTATCAAAAATATTAATACTTACATTCGAAGGACAGACTTCTTTGAAATCCCAACCATAACATTTCCATAAAATGCAGCAATCTCAAAATTATGAGCATATTTTGACAAAATAGTTTGTGAAGCCTGCAGCAAAATTTATTTTGAGCATTACAATTTAGGTAACATGAGACACTGGAACTACACATTCCATAACAAAATCAATAAATATACAATATTTTCAAACCGTTGTAATTAAGGTTTTAAATGGTTTTTATTTATTGTAACTGTCAAAGAAATTTCATAATTTTGGGTTGTTAGTTTAGCAATTTTCAAAAAATCATGCAAATTTGGATTGAAGAAAATAAAAACTTTTTTTGAAACTCTTGATAAGATCACTTGAGTTTTTTATTTATTGAAAAATAAATGTGTTTTGAGGACTTTAATTTGTGTGTAAAACTTAGTAATAAGATACAATGATTTCTTATTGAAATTATATGTTTTATTAACAAGCAATTTGAACATATTTTTGTTTGCATCTTAAATCCATAACTATAACAAGTAATATTGTAATAATATTTTATACAATTATATTGCAATGTATAATATTTATAGTAATAATACTGCAAAGCTGATAACTAATCTGTTTAGCATATTTTGTTTACAAACCATATATATTATTTCTCCAAACTGTTATTATTATTATTATTAATTTAATTGTCATGGAGCTGATGCTCCAGTGGCAATTTCCCTCGTCATCTTATTATCTTTTTCAATTCTCTTTTATAATTGGAGTATTAAATTTACTTTTCTGATTTACAATTTTTAATTCCTTAAGCGTTTTTCGTAAATTATTAATCACTTTACTTGGTAATTTGCTCCAATCCCTGACACCATTACCAACAAAAGAAAATTTTCCCACTCCCTTATGCATGAAATCGAGTGCCAGCTTGTGGTTGTGGTCATGTTTCCCCTTCCATACACTATTGCTAATTTTTTTAATCAGTAGCAATGTGATGTTAAGTAACATGGATAGAAGGATGCATCTCATTATACTACAATGAGAAGATCAAAGTGGAATATTATTTACTGAATCACTAAATAGCAAGTGCAGATTTAGTATTGCCCAAGGAAATGCGGCTGCATATTACGTTAGATATACGCTGCAACAACTTTCCAATATACAGGAACGATAGGGAGGATGGATACAGTGGAGTTCTGTTACAAGATTAGTTGAATCTAACACTCACAATTCTGTCTCTCATCTATGAATCACCTCAAATCTGCATGAGAGAAGAAAACTGGATACCTGTATTCAATCAGCTTTCACATAATTGCTTTACTCGAGGCGACACTAATGCTCACCATCAATCATGTTATGATTTTCAAGCAGATAAGCCTTTTCAACATTATTAGTCCTCAATAATTAACATGGAACAAGACTAGGCTATCCACATCAAAGACACTCTTCACCAGATATCCAGATCATATCAACCAATCTGTTGTTGAGAACGAAGTGGGAATTCAAAAATATTTTCTAGGAAGTGATAACTTCATTCTCAAAATTACTATTGATATACTGCTATTACAACACTGCAACACCACAATGATATGCTGGAAAGGCTTGAAAATGAACTGAAAAATAAATCACGAAAATGTCAACATGAAGCTGGGACAGTATACTGAATCCACAATTGACATACAGTTTTGTTACAATGACTTTGAGGAATAAATGTCAGGACTGAAAAAGAGTATTCCAGTGGTCAATGCAAGAGTGAAGAAATGTGGTAACAGAAAAAACTGGTGGGACAGCAACTGCTCTAGATCCGTGTCTCTAATACACCTAGCTATAATTTTTTTTTAGGTACAACCAAATCCAATAAAACTTTATTATGCTCAAATAACGAACAGTGGAGGCAAGAGCAATCATCTGATGGTAAAAACAAGAAGGCTGGAAAATCTATTGTCCTAGTATTAAGTACAACATCTCGTCTCAAGAGATGTGGGGAGTGGAGGACGATTTCTGTATTAACAACAACAAAGATGCAGCTAAGCACTTTTTCAGCACAATTGTGTCTCCGTACAGTCCATTAAACATGGAGTCTGACAAACAAAATGAATATAATCCAGCTCCTTCTATGTTGGGGGAACTATCTTCTTTTATCAGAATTACAATGTGCCTTAAAAAAGGAAGACACAGCACCACAAATGGACAAGTTCAAATAAGCCTCCACAAACAGCAATGCAAGTGCTCCTAGAATTGTAGAATGACATACTTGAAGCTACTTTATACGAGAACAGCGGAGCAACTGTTAAACTGTTGTCATTGTACCCATGGCAGAACAAGTACAACATTTCTTTCAACTGTCATATATCTCTTCTCCCACATTAATAAAGCTGATGGTGCAATAATGGCATATAGAACACCACAGGCTGCTTAGTGATTATATGATGGGCTTCCGCAAACAGCATGACACCATGGATGCCCTGACATACAGTTGAGCATTGTTAGAAAAAACTTCCTTCTTGCCACATTTCTTGAAATGAAGGATATCTACAGTAAAGTGCAGAAAATATTCTTTGGGGATATACTGGAGATTTTGGACTTCAAGAAGATAATTATCGTGGTGTTTTCATTACCTTTTGCACAGTGCTCTCATTATGTCTACTATAGACAGTGGCAGGTTGGGTCAACATTAATTCCAAAAGCTACATGAGGTAGACTCAATGAACCTAATTCTATTTCATGTCAATACTTCAAATTTTTGCAACAGCCTGAGGTGATCTGTTTCTTATCTTCAATTGCTGATGATCTTTTGGCCTACATTAGCCATCAGGAACAAAATATATTAAAAAAACAAGTAACTGAAGCCCAAAACAGTCCTGAATGATAGGAGGCTAGAGCTATCAATAGAGCAAAGTAAGTTATAATATGTTTCTCACACAAACAATTTCAAAATAATGAGTTTAACATTATAGCAAGTATATCTGTTATGGAAGTATAAAGAAAGTGAAGTTTATGCTATATGAGTGGACACCAAACGTTCGGAGCTGTCTGGAAGCTCAGGTAGTTAAGTCACTTGCTTTCAAAAGTTCACTGCCTCCAGTCCCATGCTGAAATCCCAGAAGTTGCAGGAAATTTTTGAGAGTTGTGTTTGAGCCATACAAGGTCATTCCATGGTTCAGATTCCACTTTATGCCTAGATCCCTGAGGAAGGAAACTAGCCATACTATCTCTGATACAATGGTTTAGTAAGTCTCCTTCGGGAGGGTCCAACAAACCTTCAGGTTGTCGATTAAGTTAGTTAGTTTTACTAAAGTCTCACAGTGAAGATACATAACAGAACTAAGAATCTCGTCTATATAGCAGAATTTTTTTTTTTTTTTCTGTCGTCTGTCTTTCGACTGGTTTCATGCAATCCCCCATCCCTTCCTATCCTGTGCTAAACCTCTTCATTTCTACATACCTCTTACAGCCCACGTACTCCATTATCTGCTTCATATATTCTAATCTGTCTTCCTCTATAGTTCTTACCTTCAACTGTTCCCTCCACTAACAAATTAAACAATCCTACATGTCTCAAAATATGACCTACCAGCCTGTCTCTTCTTTCTATAAGCTTCTTCCACAAACTTCTTTTCTCACCCATCATTTCCAAAACACGTTCATTTCTTACTTTGTCTGTCCACTGTAGCACCACATTTCAAATGCTTCAATTTTCTTTATTTATGGTATTCCTAAAGTCCATGTTTCCTTATCATAAAGTGCTGTGCTCCACACAAAGAGTTTTAAAAAGTTCTTTCTAATTCCTAGATCAATATTTAAAACTAAAAGGTTTCTGTTTTTCATGAAGGCTCTTTTGCTAGTGCTATTCTGATTTCAGTATCATTCCTGCTTCAGTCATCGGTTGTAATTTTACTTCCCAAGTAACAGAA
>JARYHS010002340.1:0-24445 GCA_031002005.1 Vandiemenella viatica
AGTTTGCCTTTAGAAGAATTAGATGCATTTGTTGCTTTATTATATGTTCGTGGTGCACTAGGTGCCAGATGTACTGAAGTAGATGAGTTGTGGTCGAAAACGTGGGGAGCCCCATTTTTCACTGACACAATGAGCAGAAACAGGTTTCGAGAAATTTTGAAATATCTGCGTTTTGATGAAAAAATACACGGTCGGAACGGTTGAAAAGTGACAAATTTGCACTTATATCAACTACTTGGAATCATTTTATAGAAAACTGTCAGTTGAATTACATACCTGGATCAAATGTCACTGTGGACGAACAACTTTTCCCCAGCAGAACCAGGTGTCCGTATTTGCAATATATGCCGAATAAGCCTGATAAATTCGGAATCAAATTCTGGCTTCTAGCGGATGTAGAAACAAAATATCTTTGTAATGGGTTCCCTTATGTGGGACAGAACGAACAGAGGGCACCTAATGAGAAACTTCCAGAACAAGTAGTAATGAAGTTGGTAGCTCCATATCGCAATAAGGGTCGAAATGTGACTACTGATAATTTTTTCACTACGGTCACACTTGGGGAGAGACTGGAAAAAGAGAAACTAGTCTTGTCGGCACTATCAACCGTGCAAGAAAAGAAATTCCAAACACTGTAAAAAAAATGAAAACTCCTCTTTATACGTCTGTTCTCTTGAAAAGGGAAGGTGGTACTCTGACTGTTTACCAAGGGAAAAAGAACAAAAATGTTCTTCTGTATAGTACCATGCATACAGATGTTGAAATACAAAATAATTCTAAACACCTTCCCGAAACAGTGAGCTTCTACAATAGCACAAAATTTGCTGTAGATGTCTTGGACCAGATGACGAGGAAGTATTCTGTCCGCTCTGGTACTCGTCGATGGCCTGTCCACGTATTTCACAATATCCTTGATTTAGCAGCCATCAACGCATGGATCATTTTCAAGCTAGTGACAGGGATCAAGATAAGTAGGAGGAATTTCATCCTAAATCTAGCAGAAGAATTACGTAGAGACTATATGGAAACCAGAAATCAGGAAAGGATGACAAGGGAAGGAAAGGAAAAGGAAGATGGTGATGAAGAAAGAGAAGAAGCGGAAATTCCTACGAAAGTTAGAAAACTATGCCAAACGAGGAAATGCAGAAACAAGACAAATGAAGTGTGCAGTAAATGCAAGAGATATGTTTGTGGGCCGTGTACATATAAAGTAATAAAGACAGTAGTTTGTAATGCTTGTAAGTAGGATTAGGTACTATACATAGTCATATCTTATGATTGTTCTTTCTCTTAACATATTCATGGGTACTTAGTTTCTCCAGTATGATTAATTTCTATTAATTTTAAAACTACTGCAATACAATTAGTATGGTTGCAGATAAATATTGTGAACTATGCTCTTTAATTTTAGTAATATTATGTTCCCATTGTTGTTGTAAAATACAGTGATACTGTTAATAAATGTAATTAAAGTGATACATTGTTATCAAGATCATTAATATTTACATTAATCAGAACAGCATGCAATTACAAAGAAAGTGGTCACTTTGACCACATCGGCGGTTCTAAGTATAGTACTAGTTCCGGCGGTTCTAGTGTTAAATGGCTTTCGGCCTTATCACCCACACAGCCAAGTTCTTTGCGTTTTATGACAATTCACATTTCATTACTTTACAGTTCTATTTACATAGTTTAAAATTTACATTTCATTTCCTTTACAGTTTTGAATATATATAATTTATATTATAGTTCTATACACAACAGTTACAGTTACAAAAACTGATTACCAACGACGGACGATACCATCAACGAACACTTGGACCCGTTCAGATTGATTTGAAACCTGACAGTACTGCTAGTTTAATGCACAGTTTTTATTAGCATAAATTCGAACATGATACGATTTCATGTCGAATATAGGTGCACTGTCGATAATAGGCAGGTACGCAGAGTGTAAATCGGATAACGCGAAATTTACTCAGTTTGTACATCACGAATCTGTCAGATAATAAATTCAAAAATTACTAGAAAAACTTCAAAGCACTTGTAAATCTTAGCTTGAAAGCTAATGGAATTCTAAATAAGCAAAACAATTTTAAAACCTAGACTACGCGTATTCCGACATACGCTTGGTTTTCATTTCCAAGATTTTCTCTAAATATTTTCGAGGATTTACAATTTAACTGTCTAATTACGATGATTTTAGCAATTATATATAAACTTTAATTTTAAAACTTCCTCTTTTTATACAAGAAAACTTACATTATATCCACCGCCGCTTCTAACAAACCAAACAACAGTGACGGACGGCAAGCACAACAATGAACGATTTCTTGTGATTGTTGGAGCTACAGAGCGATGCTCTCTTTGTTTAAGCGCACGGTATTGCCAACAATTATATTCTACTATAACGAATGAGTACAGCCGCCTGGATCGCATTTGAAAAAGCGCTAGATCAACCTAAAAACAAATATTCATAACAATAAAAGTAGACGTGTTTCGACACCAAAGGATAAAAGAAGTTTATTATTATTATTATTATTATTTTGTAACACTAATTTCGATTACTATTTTCAAAATGTGGGTGTCACCCCCAAACGGGTGACACCCGGGCGTATCGCCCCCACCGCCCCCCCTAGCTACGCCACTGTGTAGCTGTTGGATATTGATGTGTTATCAATGTGAGCTATGATATTCACTGAATTGACTGAGAGGACCAAATTAATCTTGATAATCATTGTAATTTCTAGTTGTTTAAACTTTTCTTTTCTAATGAAGTTGTGCAGCACATATACGGCTTTCATGATGTCAAGTTTTAGTATTGAGAAAAATATGGAACTTCTCCACCTCATCACACGTGAGTGGTTCTTTATCAAAAGGAGTGGTATTTTAGCAGAGACATCGTCACTCTATCTGATGACGACGCTGTCACCTGTTGAACAATCTGAAATTGAATTCCTTCTGAATCAGACAAAAGGTGGAATGAAAAACAGCCTGCAGTCACAATAATACAATTTTTTGTATTACACAATGCAATTCGGATCCTGTGGATCCATCTTCAGGTGTCTATGGTGTTTACACTGGTTTTAAATTTTCCTTAAGCGAGATTCGTGCAATAAATTTGTTCCTGTGCTGAAAAAAGATTTCAAGTAAGAGTCTTGAACACGTTTCATCATGAGAGAAAGGAGTAAATTCGAAAACAATGTGGCAAACTTACCAGAATTGACGAGATGCTGAATAATCAGTTTCATGTACATTGAGGAGCGCTATACTAGACACGATGTCGTCATTGCTCTACAATGTACGAGGCGCGTCCAGAAAGTAAGTTCCGTTTCAATTTATCTCCGCTGCAGCGCTGCGATTGCAGTTCCGCACATGCGCTGTAGACGATGTGTATCAAGGGGAAGAACGTGCGCATTTGGAGATCGCTGTCAGTTATGTACGCTTTGTTGTGCTTGTTTGAAATGTCGGCGTTGATTGAAAATCCCGCCGCCTGTGAAATCAGGTATGTGATTCGGTTTCTGAATGCGAGGAAATTGAAACCAAGTGAAATTTATCGGCAAATTTGCGATGTTTACGGACCAAATGCGATGAGTGATTCGATGGTGAGAAGATAGGTCCGACAGTTCAATGGCGGGCGTAGTGATGTGCACGATGAAGAACGAAGTGGGCGTCCACCTTTGGTACAGAAGAACTGGTTCACGCGATTGATGACAAGATCCAGGAAACCGTAGGTTTACAATTAGTGCTCTCGCTATGGACTTCCCCCAAATTTCACGATCACTGATGCATGAAATTGTTACCAAACAACTGAAATTCCGTAAACTTTGCTCACGTTGGGTACCAAAGATTCTCACTGAGCAACACAAAACACAACGGATGGGTAGTGCACTTAAGTTTTTGACCCGTTATGCTGAAAGCGGTGAAGAATTTCTGAGACGGATAGTCACAGGAGATGAAACGTGGGTTTCTTACGACACCCCTGAGAGTAAGCGGCAATCAATGGAATGGAGGCACACTTCATCCCCACCAAAGGTTAAGCCGAAGCAAATCATGACACCTCGGAAAATGATGTGCACAGTGTTCTGGGACTGGAAAGGCATCCTACTCATTGACTTCTTACCGCGTGGTCAAACAATCAAAGCAGATGCTTATTGCGAGACACTTCGGAAATTGCGCCGTGCAATTCAGAATAAGCGCCGGGGACTGCTGTCAAAAGGTGTTGTTTTGCTTCACGACAACGCACGACCACACACTGCAAACGTGATGAAAAACCTCGTACAGGGATTTGGCTGGGACTTGTTCACCATCCTCCGTACAGCCCTGACCTCGCTCCTAGCGACTTTCATTGTTCTTACATCTCAAGTCTTTCCTTGGCGGTCATCACCAATGACGACGAGCTAAAAGAAACTGTTTCCAATTGGTTGAAGACACCGGCGGCAGATTTCTATGAAGAAGATACAACTACAAAACCTGGTGCCACGCTATGACAAATGCCTGCAAAATTTCGGCAGTTATGTGGAAAAGTAGTTTAAGAGTTGTAGAATTTTGTGCAATAAAAATTTCTTCTGTATCTGTGTACAATTTCATTTTATTACCAAACGGAACTTACTTTCTGGACGCGCCTCGTATATGAAACTGATTATTTACCATCTCGTCAATTCTGATAATTTTGCACAATATTTTCATATTTACTCTTTACTCTCATGATGAAACGACACTTACTTGAAATCGTTTTTCAGCACAGGAAAAAACTTTACTAGGCACGAATCTAGCTTAAGGAAAATTTAAAGCCAATGTAAATACTGTAGAAACCAGAAGATGAATCCACAGAATCCGAAATGCAATGTGTATTACAATAAAATTTGTATTCTAATGACTGAAGGCTGTATTTGATTCTACATTTTGTCTGATTAGTACAGTCATGTCAATACAGTGAATTATGGATAAAATTAAGTTCCTTTGAATATTTATCATTACCAGCCTGCGTTATCTGATTGGCATCAACCCATCATGGAAAAAAAAATTTACTTATTATTGTTTGTCTGATTTTATTCGAATATCTCACAAAATAAATCCTTAAGTTTTGTTTCATATTGAGTATATCTAAATGATTTTATGACTCATAACTCACATTATCTTCTTTCTTCATTAATTTTCCAATATATTTCTGCTACACATAAATATTTTATACTTAAATTGTAATGCTTTTGCAGATTCTAATAATTACAAAAACATCCTACCTCAAAGTAATCACTAGTATTTTATCCACTGAGATACATCTCCAACTTTTTTTTCTTTTTTTGGAGGTAGTATCTCAGATGGCTGTTGAAAAGTTTCATGGATATCTTAAAAAAAATCCTTTCAACCTCTTTTTCAAGTTCTTCCAATAGAAAAAAAGGTCAATGAAAAGATGAACTCAAAATTTCCATCCTATTTGAAGATTACTCAAGAAACAGGATTCAACAACATTATGAAAAACATGACTTTTCATTCTGGAGCACACTCAAGCTTTTTAGCTGATCAAAACTTGCAGGAGAGTTGGGAGAGGAGGAAGAATACACAACCCAACTATCTTCCAACTACTGTAACCAAAACGGGTTGCAGATGCACTAATGGACACAGGACCTGGCTCTTTGGAAGAGATCTGACGGGAAACACCTATAGCCAGCGGAATTTCAGGAGCGATTTCAAAAATGGAAAATCGCTGGCATCGTTGTAAAGAAGCTTGAGATGACTACTGTTAAGAGACTAAAGAAATGAGGATCTAAGATGCAACCCGATTTTCACCAAGAAATTCTCAGAAAATTTTAGATGCAATAAAGGTGCTTTTGTTATTTACTATGTAAAACTGAAACGTGAAGGAATATAGATAAGTAAGAATCACTTGAAAAATTCATCAAAGCAGGTAACACCTCCATCATCACACTAGAAAAAAGATAAATAATGGCGTATTGATATTTAATACTTTATTACCAGAATATTTGAAAAAATTATATATGAAACAATGATGTAATCAATAACTATGGTGATAACTACTACTCTGAATTAATGTATACAATTAGCAACTGTCAAACATAATTTTAAAAATATAACATTAAAGATATGACTCCATTAATGATGAATAAAATATCTATAATGATAATTCTGTCATTAAAACTAGAATTTTATACATACCAGGAGAGAATTTTTAATTAAAATGGGATGCTTCATGAGGTCATGTCTGTATACTATTCTATACTTTTGAAGCAATGATTAACTTGCACAAACAAATCCAGCAGTAGATTTATGAAATATGACACTAAAGTACTTAATAATTCTGACCATACTTATACCAGATTATGCTTATAATTGCAGTACAGATTAATTGTTTGTAGTGAAATTATATTTATCATGACAGTGTGTGATAATACATTCCTAAAAGCCTTGTAGAATATTCACCAACAAAACAGTGGATATAAAAAGAATTATTGCTAACAAATATAAATTATATTAATAATACTTTTCTACCAACAAGTCCATAATTACTTGAGCAGTCAAATCAATATTTGCTCTCCCTATCAATGAAAAATATCATGATTGCCTCACAGCACATATTGAATGCACAGCAAACAATTATTAGCAGTAAGGTAATTAAAGTACTGTGGTGACTAAAATTTGCAAAAAAGTTTCCGCATAGATGTTATAGATAACATTCATTTTGAACATGTATCCTTATAGTTAAGAAAATACTGTAACAACCAATTAGTATAAAATATACTCAGAGTTTACCTATCCATTTAGACTTACAAGAATTGAAATACAAATGGTGATTCCAATATTAATTTGAAATAACAACAATTTACAATTTGTAAATATTAAAGCGAAAATGAAAAAGAATCAACAATAGTTAAGACCCATAGTTATAAAGTATCTTTTGATTATTATTCTATAATAAAAATAAATACAATAAAAAAACTAAAACCCAATAAAAAGATCTCAGACATTGACACCACATTATAGATCCTAAAAAAATATTGTTACTACTGGATCCAACTGAGAACTGCCCAAAATAAAAGATATCTGCCAGAACATTAAAAATTAGCTACATAGTTGACAACAAAAACTTAAAACTTTAGATTCAGCTCATACAAAATTTTAAAAAATAGTGTGAAAACTCACTAATAATCATTCTGTGAAAGAACTGCTATAGCAACAAATTTTTGAAATAATACAACTGACACAACTTTCTGACTTAGAAACTTTTCTCATCCTATGACAATTAAAATGTACTGAAATAAGTCTTACATTAGAAGTAGACAGATTTTACACACCATAAATTCATAACCTTTGATAACAGAAAATTCTAGAGGATGCCAGAAACAAATTCAAATTAATTAACAATACTGCATGATTCTCTCAACAAAACTGGCATGTAAACAACTATTAACTCAATTATTACACTCATTCAGACAAAGGTTAAGGGATAGAACATTAATACAAAAAGATAAAAATAAAATGAACCATACCTCTTATTCCTTTAAAGATGTATAACCTAACAATTTTCCCTATAGATCTGTAAGAGGACATAAGTAAAACATATCCATATAACTGCCAGAATATTTGATTGTTTTTAAAAACAGCCACTAGATTATCTATCAATAACAAGGAGAATTTTAAATGATTTCTAAACTGTAAAAGGCATCTAAATCTCATTTGATTCGTTTTTAGATGATCAAAACACAAAAGATTTTTCGCCGATTATATAGATAAACGGAGTTTTTCGAAATGAATGATATAATACTCCTCAAGAGCATCAAAATCATAAAGGCTCTTTGAAAAAATTGCTCATACATTGCGTTCTGCTTAAATGAGATGAGTTACACATCTTTCACATAAAATAATTAACACATATATCTCAATAAATTGGGCCACAACCCAAATTTATTCACTGACTGCTTTTAAAACACATGAAAAGATAAGTAATTTTCAATAAAAATCAGAATAAGCCATGTGTTTAGCTTAATGAATCCAGTGAAGAGTTTTAAAATCACCTGAGTGTGTAAATCATTTTTAACAGACATTAGGACACAACAAACTTTTACCTCAATAAACTATCAAATGTTTTCTATGATCTATGACCAAATAACACATTTGGTGCAAATATCACAAGGAAAAAGCAATCAATGAGTTAATATAATGATGATTTTTAGGATTCAAGAACTAAGAATGATTTTGCACAAATATCACAAGAAAATTGTGATTTACCTTAATAAATCATGTGATGACTTTGAAGATTTTTCGACTGCGTAAATAATTTTTCCATACATATCACAAGGATATGGGCATTAGTCAGAATGAATACGCTGATGTCTCTTAAAGTTACCAAAGTCTATAAACGATTTTCCACAAACATCACAAGAAAACTTGCGTTCTCCAGAATGAATTCGCCGATGAGTTTTAAGACTTCCAAGTTGTGTAAATAATTTTCCACAAATGTCACAAGAAAACGGACGTTCACCAGAATGAGTCCGATGATGTATTTTAAGTTTTGCAGACTCTATAAATGATTTTCCACAAACATCACAAGAAAACATGCGTTCTCCAGAATGAATTCGCTGATGAGTTTTAAGGTTTCCAAGTTGTGTAAATAATTTTCCACAAATGTCACAAGAAAACGGACGTTCACCAGAATGAGTCCGATGATGTATTTTAAGTTTTGCAGACTCTATAAATGATTTTCCACAAACGTCACAAGAATACGGGCGTTCTCCAGAATGTATTCGCTGATGCCTCTCAAAGCTTCCACGGTGATTAAAAATTTTTCCCACAAATATCACAAGAAAACGAGTGGTCTCCACAATGAATTCGCTGATGACTTTTAAGCTTATTAGAGTGTGTAAACGCTTCTTCACAAAAGTCACACGAAAACGAGCGTTCACGGAAATGAATCCGATGATGTGCTTTTAGTTTTGCAGACTCTATAAATGATTTTCCACAGACATTACAAGAGTACGGGCGTTCTCCAGAATGTATCCGCCGATGCCTTTTAAAGCTTCCACCGTGATTAAATTTTTTTTTCACAAACATCACAAGAAAACAGGCGGTCTCTAGAATGAATCTGCTGGTGACTTTTAAGGTGATTAGACTGCATAAACGCTTTTCCACAAATGTCACACAAAAAACGGACATACAATGGTCTGAAACCTCTTGTGCTGTCTAAGAGTAGAATGATTTGTGAAAGATTTTTCACAATCTTCACCTAAATTTGAGAGTTGGCTCAAATGAATCCTGTTACTAAAGCTGTAGGTAGTGACTGACTCCTTCTTTATTCTATCAATTTGAAATTCACCATTAGAAGGAGTCTGCTTGTAACTGTAACAGCTTTTCTTGCAATAACAATGATGCCTAGAAATAAAAAATTAGTATTTTAATATGTAGTGAACTCCTTTCAAAGTATATTAATTAACAATGTATAGGTTTTCAGATTCACAAATCGTTTACTAAATTCATTTAATATATACCTCATTGTTATATGTAATAATATACTGTTTAAATAATGAGCTACTAAAACAAAATCGCCAAAAATTTGTAAATTTAAAAGACTTATGACAAAAATTGTGAATATTTGTAAAACTTAGGATCTATATTTTAGTAAAAACTTTAAAAATGCCTCAATGTCTTCTACATTAAACACTAATATTATTAACTAATTAATTCAAATTTACTAACATAATATCAACACAATTAGAACAGATATTAGCAAAAAAAAAATATTTTTCCTTTCCTACAGAAGCCTGAAACAAATTAGCTAAAATTCTTTAATTGCTCAATTGAACAATGACATTGTCTACAGAGGAGTATGTCTGGTTACATTTCCAGGGTTCTTTTACTATCAAATTAAATAGTGAATACCACAATACAAATTTGAGTTAATTTCCTGCTACCATTACTTTCACAAAATAGTAAATAATCATTTTTTAAATGGCTTAACGTCCTAAATAATAGAGATAATCAGTACATAGATCTGACTGAATGTTACTTCATATTACAGTAGATGTTGGATAAACATACTTACAAGATAAAAAGAGAAATGAGAAAATTAACTATAAAATGAAATACTGAGATAACTTATTTTGAATATAGTTTTTCAGAAATGACCCAATATCCAAACTAATATTACATGTACTTTATTCACTGGTTGAAAAGTTTAGCCCATGAGAATAAATATACTGACATATGAAGTAGTACTGATATGTTTAATTACAGATCATACTTGAGGACTACTTGAATATAGCAACACTCTAACAGGAATTTGAGAGGATTATACTGTCTCCAATAGTTTTCAACATGTATGATGAAGCCATTTTCAAAATACCTAACAAGGTAAACTTTTAAGAGCTAAAAAACATACCATGCAGTTGAAAATGTCATCTTTGTATACAATACAAATATTTGTTTCATTCAAAAAGAAGAAAGCAAAAAAATTATATATATATTAATTAGTTTAGATAGAAATAGAATCAAAAGATAGTTTGCTAGTTGCAGAGCCTGATTCAGTGGTTCAACAGCTATGGCAGTGACTGCTTAATAAGAGCAACACATATCATGGAGAACTTTTACAGGATGGTAGCCAACCTTCTCTAAGGATACACTGCCAGAAAAATAAAATACTTTTACTTTAGGCGAAATAAATTGTTATAAGTGTCAAAATTAATTCCAATTTCTCCATAAAAATTGGACACTTTAAAACAAAAATTAACAAGTAATATATTAGAGGGCAGGGTGATAGTTCTAGGATTGGAGGAGAAAGAAATTATAAGTAAAGAAGTATTATTTCTCTAAATAATCCACTGTAGCTTAATGTACTATGTCCAGCATTCTTCCTATGAATGGGTTCAATTCCAATGTGAGATTCTTGTAGGTTTGAAAAATATCCATCTATGTCTACTTTCACTTCAATTGATTCAAAATATTTCCATTGATATATATCTTTAGCCTTGAAACTGCACAGAAGTGAGAGTAAAAAAAATAAATATGAGGTATGTCCCAGTTCATACTACAATCGGTCAGTTTCTCCATTATCAAAATACATTTTTAAGCAGGTACAGTAACATGAACAAAGATATTTGTTTTTCTGGCCCCCTCATCAATTTTTATTTACTAGGTCTATAAAAGTGTACTTGTTGCCAATTGATTCCAGTTTTTCAAGACTGTCAATACAAAGAATTTCCTTTGTATTCCAGATACTGACATAATCTTTCTGACAGTAGCAATCGATTTCAACTTTTTTGTGGATCGACTGGGTACCGACCATTCAGGATCTTAGAAATTTCACTATGACCACCTAAATCAGGTGTAATCTTATGTTGTTAATTTTTGCCAGTAATCAATTCTTGTTTAGTATACGTCGACATATTACATGCTTTGTCTTTAAAAGTAACTCCTTATCTCTTTCACTGTTGAATTCCATCACAAACAAAAAAATCGCAAAGTGCTCAAATGCAAGGAACAGTGGATACCTTACATAAGGACGCTGCAGATGGCAAAAAGATAAGCTAACAACCTTTAAAGATGTGTATAGAATAGTACTTTGTTTCTGGGGTGCGTTGGTGGACAATCTTATTTACTATAGTAACAAATTGAAGCACGAAATTAATGGGAACGTGTTAAAATGGTTTATACATTACTAAGAATTTAGGAACTTCATTTTCAAATTTATACTTGCTCAGCATTAAATAATTTTACATTCATTTGTACACTAAGCTTTCAGGAATTTAATTTTTGATGTAAAGTATACTGTCCCCTTCTTCCTGATATGAATATTACCTCAGCTATTTGAAACAGCTTTAATTAATGGTAGCCTAATACCATATTGTTGCACATTCTTTATGTATTTATACATGGTTGCCCAACTTCAATGTTAGTAGTCCTTAAAATAGCTTATTTTCAATTTTTAATTCAGCTGATCGTTTATAAGAGTTGAATGTGGAGGAACAGACTAATAATAAACTTTCTATAAGTTCAGATAAAGTTCTATTTACGATGAAGCAACCTAAACAAATAGTATTATGATGATATGATATATCACGTAGACAGACACAGAGAGCTATTTTTAGCTATTTAAATGATATTACTTAAAAGATACTGTGGAATCAGACATTCATTATTTACAGATCAGTACGATCTTCACAAAATAATAAACTCTCTAGCAATAGACAATTTTTGGACAATCTCCAGAATACCAGAAGTGGTTTTTTGTAACCCAAGCATGACCCTCGTCAGGAAGCATACTTCTCCAGCACTTTTCAATACCTCACCAACAATCAAAATCTGGGCAGCCCCTGTGATTCCTTCATTTATGCTGATAGTCTTGCTATAGTTTCTCAGTACATAACATTTGGAACAACTAATGATGAATTTAAGACAAATTGTCAGGATACCACTAATATGTTGATAATTCTCTAATAGTTGACATCGCAGGAAAGTGTTTGGTTGGATAGCTACATTAAAGACACTCTTATTTAAGCCATATATAAGAGTCATAAATCTATGAGAGAAGGCGTCAGATTCAGGCGTGATGCATGAATGGAGCAATCTGCGAGCATAGAAGGGTCATTTAATCGGACATCTGCGTACAGCAACGGTTAGGCGTTGATAAATGAGTAGAGAATACAGAGTTTTGAGCAATAGTGAGAGAAGCAAGTAATGATGCTGCTGCAGGACAAATTAAGTTGCACATCCTATCGGCAACCAGTTTAGTAAGCACAAGTTAGATACAAACACTAGAAGAGGCTTTTTGTTCTCCCTACAGCGAAAGTTCAATGTAAAATTAATCAAGAGCATGATGGAAAATAGAGACTTTCTAGTGAATAAAAGGAAAGAATAAACTGTTCTACGTTTTTTAACAATAATATATAAGGCGACTGTTAATATACTAGGGGCTCATTGAGCTATAAGTTCTGAAAGAGAGCGGCAAATAGCTTAACAAGTTCTCAGATCTCATAAAAGAATGTTCTAAGGCTAAAACTATATCAATAACTGAAGTCTATATATTTTACCCACATCATAAATGTGCTACGTAAAAGCTGAACGACTCTGCAACACAGCAATAATATAAAATACTGGATGTGACTCTTGACAGAAATCTCAGTTCTAAAAACCACTCTCGTGACATAAAAATGAAAGCACAAAACAACAGCTTGAGCAAACTGGGGCGCTAACCTCAGTGACCTAAATACTTTTTTCTACTTAAGCAATGTGCTACTATGCTGTTCAATGTGCCCATCTGGTATGGAAAAGTGAAGTCATGCTAAGAGAGTAGATGCTGCGCTCCAAAGAACATGCTGATTCGTCAGAGGTTGCCTGATAAAAATATGTGTGGAAATGGTGGAATTATTGTCTGGCACTGTCCCTGCAGATATAGGTAGCTACTAATACACTGGACTCAGAGTGGAATCTTGCTAAACACCTCAAAGGAATGCCAAGCACTGAAAGAAAGTTAGCCTAAAAAAAAATATTGGGAAAGAAACAATGGTTGAATTAAAATGAAACCTACTACGTTGTTTAGCAACCATGGGCTATAAGAAATTTCTAAGCAGATTTCAAGAAGCCATTTAACTGCTAAAGGGAGTCTTGCACCATGGGGATACTTTTCATTTCTTACAGCTATGTGCGACATTGACATAATGGTCAGTAGAGAGGAAAAGCACCGGGAGCAAGGAATAGGAAGGAATTAGGCAATGGACTCATTGAATGAATCATCCTGTCATTTGTTTGGAGTTATTTCGGGAAACCATGGAAAAACGAAAGCTGAACTTGTGTTCCCAAACGGGGATTACTTGGAGGGGCATGCAGATACCATGTGTTACTGTGGCGTTACCCAAACCACGGTATATTTGTTGCTATGTCAACAAGTTGGAATCAACAAATCCCAGAAAGTCAGTTGTCAATGAAAAACAATTGAGTATAAAATTTGTTATCTGCACTAGTTATACACATCAAAAGAAGAGGATAATAAGATACATTAAGGGCAAACCTGCAAGGCCCAGAAAATCATAGTACAATTCTTCTGTGTATCACAGTGTATAACGCGAGTGTTAAGAGTGCAAATTTGACAAACTGTTTTGGTACAGGGATCGAGCCAGCAAAGGGTATGCTAGCCGGCGATACAGGATAGTGAATTTCAGTGTTATACAAAGAAAAAGAGTGGAAAGGCTACACCTAGAATTAATCTTATGTGATGATCGAAAAGAATTACAATTGGTTGCAAGATGAACAGGAAGCCAAACTGCCATATTGTTCAGGACAGTATTTGCAAGTTGCTGAGTTAAAATAACGTGCCTATCGTTTGGTGGTTAATCCGCGAGGGAAACATGTGGAGTGTTTGCCAGGTTGCGGGCATCTTCCACCATCCAGCAATATCCCCATTTTCGTTACATGATTACGTGTGGTGAGCCAGCAATGTGTAATTCCTGGGGCAGTTAGAAACAACGAATGGCAGATCTTCAAACATCGAAGACGACCATCCACGGCAACAATCGTTTGGGTAAAACACAGGTACGGGTGACCACAGGTCCACATAAATACTGGGACAACACTTCCTTGCAACAACAACACACCTCTAAGAAGGGAACAGGACAGCTAAATCGCCACTACACGGCACGACAACAGCAGTAGAAGAGACCACGTGGCGCAATAGTCATACCACACAGCTAAGTGTTAAACTATACAATATAATGCGGCAATTCTATCTAAATTTAAGCAGTGCCACTGGCTACAATTAGTGATATTTAACAAAGGCTATTTTGTATAATAGTATATTATTACTTAAAAATTAAGTTTTGTATAACATCGCAGCAATTGTTTGTATTGATCTCATATTTTGAGAATATTGTAAAATTTTTGATTTTCCATTCATGATTGGTTAAACTTTAACATTTTAACAGTATGGAACATCCTACACGTTGGCTTGGTTATGTGATTACTTCACAGGTTGCTGAACAACAACAAGAAATTTACCCTTACAGACATTATTTAGAAAAAAGTACACTAATTCATAATATTTATGAAATCGTACAACATTATGTAAATGAAAGCGCATTCCTATTATCCGAATTTTCCAAAGTTAGCTGATTTTAACAATGTTTATGAACTCACCAGAGAATTTTTTGATAAACCATCGCAATTGTCAGTTAACAAGTTTTTTTCAATTTTAAAACTTCCAGTAGAGTAAGGAAGCTAATGTTTATTATTTCATTTGAAATTGACACATTTAAGATGAGTGATTCCATCTATTAAACAAGACTTAGTAAAGGAAAGAAAACTTAAAGTCAATGCCAATAAATATAATTATAATCTTGAGCTGATAGTCCTAACTGATTATGATTTGTTGCATTTTGGTAAATCCATTCTTGATAATGAAGCCATTTTTTGACGAGCTTGCAACAGACACAGTGACTGTTAACTCACTACACCCTAATGAACAAATAGCTTTGTAGTTAAACAATGCTGAAGTTTCTGCAGAAAATAAAATTTTTGTACCAGTACAGCTGACACCTTTAAGGTACTCTACATAGTAATGTCTGTAACAGCAGATGCAAACACTGACACTATGATACCAGACTTTCAACCAAAGGGTAACATCAAAGATTATACTAATTCTAATAGCCAGGGTTTATTTCCCAATGAAAATGATACTCCATATGAATATTGTCACAATGACGCAAAACAAAGTGTGAAAATTTACCAACTTGGACATGAGATATACATAAGAACATTGAAGTACATCTAGCAGACACATTCTTTAATACTGATATTGAAGAGAGTAACCATTCTGTGAGTTTAAATATACAGCGAAATACAATCACACAGGAAACATATTATCCTGTAAATAATATTTGTTGCTTCTAGTCAACTTGTGTAAATTCTGCTGAAACATGTACCAACATGCAAGTTGATACAACAGAGATATGTTCTGATGTAAACACCAGTAGTTACAGTGAAGTTGTACAGGTCACTGACAATTTTAGTTGTAAGGATAATTTCGATGGTTTACCCAGGACTACAGAAGGGATAGTACATCAACGCTTAAATGACATTCAATGTGAATTTCGGACTAAAAAGGTACCTAGAGTTGTGAAAAATTAGAGTTGTCCCTCCAGTAAAACATGTAACCAAAATGTAGTTGATGTCATGTTACAAGAAATTGTTACAGATGAACTATCTCCTAGTATTGTAGCTAAAATAGCAGAGATAAGTACATTTAAAGATAGTATGCAAGTTTGTAAAATACCCACCATTATAAATCCCACCAATGATGTTTGTGTAAATGACATTTCTATTTCTCAAAATATTGATGTAAAAGAAAGTTTATGTCTCAGTTTACACCGTACACCAAATGAACTTGATGGATGTACTAATGCTATTCCATCACTGAAACCAGCAGATATTTCTGTAACCAGTCGAACTAAGCTTATATAAGACTTTACACAGTTCATGATGCAAACGTATATTCAACTCCTCAACCACCCACCAGTGCTAGATTGCTGTAATACTTCTACAACCATCAAGCCTAGGCCTGAACTGGGTCAAGTAACTCAGAATCCTGTTCCAAATGTCATTACATCTTGTAAAGCTAACATTAATAATCTCACACCTGATGCAGGAAAAATATCTAATCAGAGTACCTGTATAGTACACTATAGTATACTAGCAGAAAATAGTAACAACCTCGTCGTTCGAGGTGATACTAAGCCATTTAAAGATTTTGAATCTAATGTCAACTATTCTAGTGTTGAAAGTGACATAAATTTAGATTTTTCTATTTAACCTGAATCTAGTAGTTTTTCTGAAGTTAATGATTAAGGTTCGCTGCTTGACATTGTTATTGAAGAAAATGTAGGATCTGAATTGATTTCAACTAAATAGATACTTCAGCCTTCTGTTGCTAAATAACAAATACTGAATAAGCCAATATTAGTATACAAACTCCCATACTTACACAGTCACTTGAAGCACATAAGAAAGGTAACTTAATTGATACCAATAATAGTCTTTGTGTTGATGAGCAAGTAGAAGACACCAATGATTTGCATAAGAATGTAATTTCAGTGACAACAATTTCAATCTTACAACAAGTACTGTTCAAACTGTGGAGGTAAAGGATAGAAAAATTAATAAACATAATGTATGAGTGGAGACTTTCCAGTGTATTGATGAAAATAAGTCCTCTCGGGTATTCAACAGGATAGTGTTGTGCAATCATGACGTTTCAACAGTCCAATTACCCTGTTTGATGAATGTGTACAAGTTAGGGCACCAGTTTTCTAACTGTAAATCTGCTCTCTTGAAGATGAATGTTGATGATTTAAACTTTCATTTGTAATGCGGAACTGGTACCGGCCTGGGAATTTGTTTTATGAAATAAACTGTTTCAGTGTGATTTTTTGAAATCAGGGAACGTTCTTTCGTAGTAACTTTTTAGTGACAAACAGTTACAATATCAATCCTAATAAATTTCCGGACCCCGTGTGGCAAAAATATTGAATTTTGAATTTATCGAAACTCTAACCCAGGACTCATCAACATTACCAGTGTATTTCTTTTATGGTATATATTACTTCTACAATCTCTTCTGGTAATTACTAGATACAGAAGAGAGTTTTCTGTATGCAACAGCAGAGTAATGACGTGTGTGGCCCACAAAATGACAGCTGTATGCACGTCCAGCTACCAAATCATACATCTCCGCCACATGATTTACCAGTACAAGTGGTACTTTCGCAATGCTGCCCTTCTTTAATATACTGATGACGGGATCTTGTTATAAGCCAGCTAGTTAAACAGAAACGTAATATCTAACAGTAGTCAGTACTGATCCTGTAAAATAAGGGTAAGAGAATGAACAGGAGGTATTATACATTCCTCCAAGTTCTATTTCAGCCAATTGAAACAAGATTTATAGCATACATTTCCTTAGAAGCATGGCACCCCTCTCTCCTATTACACTTATTTAAAGCAATATCGCCAGCAGTGAAAAAATTTATTGAATTTGTCGTTACATTTTTCCTAGAAAGAATATTTTACTCCAATGTTATCTAGAAGCAAATAGATCTCTTTTCTACGTCAACTCATCCAATTTAGGATGAATTATTTTCTTAAAGAAGACTTAGTAATAGTTTGGAATTTTTTATATGTTGTTACAGATCATTGATATTGCCCCAATGGCTAACCAAGGAAAGACCTCTACTTATTATACTCTGAAGGCACTTTTTATCATAAGGGAATTATGCACTAAGCCAAATGACTAAGGAAATAATGTGATTAATACAGGTGTCTCATTATTAATATTAAATTCAATGGGTTTTATACACCTGTGGCAATTACCCTTAGATATATACTTATGCTTAAAGGCTGAAGTGGATTTTTAGCTTATATACTCTTATTGAATAAGATATTTTTCAGTTTTTCATTCTTAAATTATTAAAACATTGAGTAAAAAAAAAAAAAAAAAAAAAAAAAAAAAAACCTACCACTCATTTATACATGTAATCAGATTCAATTCCCTCAAAGCTTATGGTATTTTATTCATCAATTTCTTTCATAATTTATTCAAATCCCTGACTCTCTTGTTTAAAAAAGAAAATTTTCCAACACCATTTTGCCTGAAATAAAGCTTGAGATCGTGATCATCTTTTTCCTTCAATGTACCTCTCTAATTCTTTAAAAATATATTTTACCATGTCATCATCAATATATGTCGCACTATTTTCTTCACTCTCCTGTCTTCCAATGAATTCTATTCCAGCTCCTTTATCATATCAATTACTGATTGTGCTCTGCAGTTATTTGTAGTGGCCATTGTTTTCATCTCCTCCAACTCCTGTATTTGATATTGAGAATGTAGCTTTAATACTACATCACCTTATTCAAACAATACTCTGACCAAAGTATTGCGGCCCAGTTTCCCTCACTTCTCAGATCACTATCACAATTAAGTGAAGGATTTTGAAATCTTTTCCTACAACCGACCCAATATGTCTTGCATGATGAGTTTGTAATCAAATACTATGCCAAGGTATTTATATATTTCAAGTATTTCACAAGCAATTCCCTCCCCATCTTGCAATCATAATCAAGCTTTTGTTTTTCATCTGTATACCTACTGCCTCATATAAGTACAAAATACCTTTAACAAGCAACCTACCATCCAGTCTTTCCAAATATACCTCAATTATTGTACCAACAATTTTTTTGTAATAATTCCCCAGAAAAATCCAACACACTTCCAGCTATTATGCAAAATAACAACACTATGGCTCTCACAATACATGGTATATACCAAAAGTAGCAGGACTGATTTTCTTAAAAAAAATTATTGAAGATATCTTTACAATTCCTTAATCCTCTTCAAAATAGCACCCTTAGGCAGCTACACACCAAAAATTACGCTGCTGCCATTGGCCGTATGCCTTCTGGAAGTCAGATACGAGGACGCTGTTGAGAGGCCTCGTCGATGCTGGTTGAACGTCCTGGACAGAGTCAAACCGCTGTTCCTTCAGCTGTTTTTTCATCCGTGTGAGTAATAAAAGTCAGATGGAGCCAAATCAGTACTGTAGGCAGGGTGCAGCAAGGTGCCAATGTCAATTCGGGCCAACAGTTGGCTCATGACGGCACGCCTTGGCACGGCGCATTGTCGTGATGCAGAGTCCTGTTGGCGGAGATGACTGGTCGGACGCGATTCACTCGGTCTCACAGGCGGGCTGACACTGCACGTAAAAGTTCGAATTAACAGTTTCCCCAGGGGAAACGAACTCCTTACGAATCACCCCGCGACGGTCAAAAAACACGATCAGCATTGTCTTGTTCTTTGATTTGCTCATCCGAGCCTTCATTGGACGGGAGGGTGAAGAAGGCACCATGTTGGCCCGAATCAGCGTTGCCACGTTGTTGCACCCCGCCTACAGTCCCAATCTGGCTCCAACTGACTTTTTTTTTTATTCCCACGGATGAAACGGCCGCTGAAGGGACAGCGGTTTGACTCGATTCAGGACGTTCAAGCAGCATCGACAAGGGCTCTCAACAGCGTCCCCGAATCTGACTTCCAGAAGGCGTACAGCCATTGGCAGCAGCGTAATTTTTGGTGTGTAGCTGCCTAAGGGTGCTATTTCGAAGATGATTAAGGAATTGTAAAGATATCTTCAATAATTTAAAAAAAAATCAGTCCTACTACTTTTGGTATAGACCTGTATATTTCCAATCACAGGAAATGACTTCGTCAGGAAATTAAAAAATTTCCCTCAGTTGGTTGTGAAATTTAAATGAAAAATATGCAGTTTTAGCAAACAGAAATCGGCTTACTAATGTAAATCATTCTCATAGTTAAAAAATTTGGCTCTTTCTTACAAAAAATATTTCTCTCCTCACTATTATAATATTGTCCTTGATATTTTAACCTATTTATTAGGCTTTACAAACATCTGCAATTGGAAGATAAAAAAGTTGCCAAGGCTTGTAGGTGCCAAATAAATTTATGTAAGAATCGGACAGAAGGTGGCTTATTATTCTTACCTTGTTTTTGAATTTCTCCTGGTGAAGTTATGAACGTGGAGTTTGGCCATATCCTCAAAAACTTCAGAACAGTATGTACAATATATAAGCGGATTTGAGACAGCTGAATTATGGGTGAATACATGTCTTGTTAGAGAGCACCAAGATAAAAATATTTCTGCACAGAATGCACAAGCAAGGCCAGGTAATGATGGCTCTTTAAATGCAGCTTTCATTCTATCTTCAAAATAATGGGTAAACAACTTTGATACTTCTACAAAAACTTGACCACAGTACTGGCAAATGTGCTGTGGTGTGTTTACATGTATTTCATGTTTAAAAACATGATTTAACAGCAAGCCCAATGTGAAGAAATACTGAAGACACATGGCACATGTATAGTGCAGTGACATCTTGCCACCACTGTTATCATGGGATATAATGATATTGCTCATATCAGATCTGACCAATAAGGAACTCGTAGCTTGAAATTTCTCCATCACACTATCATCACTTTTGGCACAATAAAGAGGTAGATTGTTTTGATGAACTCCAACTATTGACCTATAAAACACAATGAAAAACATGTTTAATTCATTTTCAACAAACCACAGATAAAACATATATGTGTCATGCCAGGATAGGTAAAAGCAGTGAAAATTCTATAATCATTGTATAAATTAAAATACATACTTTCTTTACAACAACTTATCTGATAATTATAAAATTCTCAATTCTAATATCATGAATCAGATATATACTAAATGAAGCATAATATCGAGTGATTTTATAAAGCGTGGAAATAAAATTGCATCAGAGAGAGGTGTAGGGAATAGTGTCAGTTAAGTTAGGCATGAAATAGCATTCAGTCATAATGGAGCACTGGATCCTGCAGCATCGTGTGTATGCTGTCATTAGCATTTTATCAAAATGGTAGTTCGTATCAGCTAGCACATCGTGCAATTCCGTAACTTCTTCAACATTAATCAAAATCGTTCAGTGCCTTATGCCTGTGCAATTAGAAAGTGGGTTGAGAACTCTAAAAAGATGGCATCAACGACAAAGAAGAAAACTGGGAGACCAAAAACTGTGTGCACACCTGAAAACATCAAACCGTGTAGGAGTTGCCATTGAGAGAAGCCCTCGTCGCTCAGCTCATTCGCACAGCGCTACACTCAGGATTTCAAACAGAATGGTAAGAAGAATATTACACCAAGATTTGCAATTTCACCACTACAAAATCCTAATGGTTCAGACCCTTAAAGAAACAGATTATGTGAGCCAAAGCTGGTTCTGCTTTGAATTTTTGGACTTGGTTAATCAAGACGAGGACATTGTAAACCTTTTGTGGATTAGTGATGAAGCTCACTTCCATCTCTCCAGTTATGTGAACAAGCAGAACTTTCGAATTTTGGAGTGATGTTAATCCTAGAGAACTACAGCAGTAACAACTGCACTCCGCAAAACTTGGCAATGCTGTAACAGTGACTTCGCAGAGATACACATACATGTTAGATTTTTTTTTCTCTCCACAATTTGCACACTACAATGTGAAGGATGAGACATTTTTCCAGCAGGACAGAGCAACCTCCCACATTGCTCGAGTAAGCATGAATATTGTCAATCGTTTGTTTACAAATCATGTGATCTCCCGAAATGGGGATATTGCATGGCCCTCTCGTTCACTGGACCTCACAACATGTGACTTTTTCTTGTGGGGTTATCTTAAAAGCAAAGTTTATGAAAATAGCCCTCCTTGAAAAATTAAAGCCTTGAAAGAATGGACCTGACAGGAAGTTGTTCAAATCCTACTGGCAGTACTGCACAATGTGATGAATCACTTCAAAGCCTGGCTGGAGAAATGTGTGCGTCTAAATGAACACCACCTTACCAGAGTTATTTTCAAAAAATAACCGATGATTTACTATTGCAGAAAATGCTTTTCACGTATTTTATGATTATGATATAAAAATTTAATAAAGTGTTTTTAGTTAACCACCTTTAAAAAAATGCTCTTTATTATGCCTAACCCTG
This sequence comes from Vandiemenella viatica, assembly GCA_031002005.1. Lineage (NCBI taxonomy): Eukaryota > Metazoa > Arthropoda > Insecta > Orthoptera > Morabidae > Vandiemenella > Vandiemenella viatica. The sequence goes on from JARYHS010002340.1 coordinate 22,564, forward strand.
TATATATAAATAAGACACAAATTCCAGACACATCCTAAAACAAAATAGTTATGCAATAATGCACCACTGTGTACACATAGAATACTAACCATATATATTCTCATATCAGAGTTCTAATTTTACTCCCAATAGAATACCAACATCTTTCCAGCAGAAGAATGGTATATTATGTTAAGGAATAAATAAATAGTTATTACACACCACTATACTATATATCTGATACATATAGTTCTGCAAGTAAGGAGTAGTTTATAGAAGGTGTTTTTTAAAATTGAGTTTTAGAACTAGCTTCCCATTTTTGACAAATTTTGATAATTATAATTCAGTAAAGATTTTCCTAATTTACTATATAATCTGAATTACATCTGCTGCTGCATCTTTCATACAGAACTCAGTAATGTACTACTGTGATAGTGGCATAGAGAAATAGGAGGAATTATCGTTTGGGGATATGTTTTCAGCAAAGTGTATGTTTTAAATGTTTTAGTTCTCAGTTCTTTTCGATGATAAATATAGAAACAACTAGGAAATATCAGTTCCTAGATGGAAAATACCACTTAGAGCAGCAGATAGTGTGTATACTCATCCAAAGATGTTCTGTAAGTCAAATGCTTACCCCAAATTTTCAACTTCAGTAGAAATATTTTAAATTGTCAACAGCAACACAATCCATTATTTAGCGACCAGTTTGTCCATTAAATTAATAAAATTCTGTCCACACTGTTTACTGAAAAAAACTGCTATGGCTGAATAGGTGGCATAACTACCAAAGATCCTGATGTACTAATTTAGCCTTTCCATTTTGGTGTAGCTTAACTTCCCAGTTAACAACTATCCATAAGTGTACGATACTTCACAAAAACCTGGTGTTTCCATAAGCTCACTCTGGAATTTATGCTTATCAATATTTTGTATATCTTAATAGATGCAAAGTACACTAGACTCTTGTTTTTCATTTTTGTAGCCAACCAATCTCATCTCTGTATAAAGGATAGAAGCAGCACTGACTTAACAAAAAGTCTGTTCCGATAGCACTGTGGGGGAAAGAATGGAGGAAAATGGGGAGGTCTAATGCTGTGGTGCTACTATTGCTAGCAGAAAAACAATAACTTTTTTTTCAATACTATATTCGCCTCATTAAAAGTTGTGGACTTTTTAATATTTCACATCTAATTATCAGTGGAACTAGGAATCTCCAATCACATAAAGACTATACTGTGTGAGCTTTCGGGATACACCATGCATGAAGGATTCATCCTACTTCCCACCTTAAAGAACATTATCTTTATGCCCACTTCTACTCACATGGAGAAATTTATCATAAGCACTGTTTAAAAGTTGTGAGTAAAGCAGTCATCCATGTACGTCAGATACAACAACTACTTCAAGGTAAGGTTGCAAACAGTTAAAACATGAAAAGCTTCAACAAATACACTGGCCACAGCTAGAGCACACAGCTGGACACACCATTGCTACTAACTCCTTTTGTTGGCAGAAATCCTTCATTATTAAAGAATGAAAATTTGATCAACAAAATACATATATATGAACATACTTTATATTAACATTGGTAAATAACACTATACTAAAGTAAAAATATGGAAGATAAGCTCCAAATAAAATAATAAAGGACTTATTCAGTAGTAGCAGTTCTCTAAAAATTTCTAAATATAGACAAATTTTACCTGAAAATTTTAAAGAAAAACGCAATAAAAAGTAACTATTAATGAAATTTAAAATTGATACTATAATGCCATTATGGTATAGTTGGCATTGTTAACAAATGGCTTAGTTCCTTACATTCTAAATAGAAAACAGAAACTATTAATGGAGAATTTTAAGGCTACCTGAAGGGGTCCACTGATTTCTGAGTGGAAATTAA
>JARYHS010002342.1:0-23138 GCA_031002005.1 Vandiemenella viatica
TGTCCGTCTCGGCCGCCTGTTGCTGAGCCATTTGCATCCCCATTAGCATGTGGATTGCTGACCGTGGCCTCATCGATCTGCACAGCACATCCTGCCATTTCTCACAGTCGCCGGCCGCGTGTGTTTGCACTGCCGAAGAATTAATGACCCGAGTAATTCACGGCCGCAACCTGTTAATACGACACAGCACATAGCGTCGACTTACTTAAGCCAACGGAACTGCATAGCATTAGTTTATTCTTGTAGTGATACAATATCCATAAGGACTGTGGATATTCTTTAAAGTGTAGTAAACATGAATCCTTTTCTTTTCCTTTCGTACAATCTAGTAAGGAGATGGGTTAGGCAAGTATACAGCTCCTTTATAGTATCACCGTAAACATCGGTATTTATAATGTGGTGCATCGAAATGATTCGATATATTGTCAGAACCTGAAACATAATTTTGTATGGACGTATTTTACCGGATCTGTCAGAAGGGTAAAAATATATACATCCTCTGTTGAACTAAACGTTGATTCGATTTGTTAAATTCTTAATTTTGACTGTGGGACGTACAGACATGCTGATTTATCGGGTGAGCAGGAAAATATTTTTGTATCAACAATTTTTTTTTTCGCATCCACGACGCACTAGTGACTTCTAAGTGTTATTATTATGTAAATTGCAGTGAGAGCCACATACAAATAAAAAAATTAGAAATAAATTCCGAAATCGTTTTAACAAACCAGAAAAATGTTAGAGTAAACTCAATCTTACAAAGGGCGATATGTAATCACACTGAAAACTGAACATGCACACGTCAAGCATATAGTGCGATTAAAATTATATTATAATTAATGGTGATTTATTACCTCACAAAAACCTGTTGAAAGTTACAGTAAACTAATGCCTACATTAACGCAGTGCCGCGGTGGGATAAATACATTTTCTATCTGCATTTTGAAAAATATTGAAAAAAGACTTAAATAATGGGTCTTTACACACGAATGACGAAAACTAATTACTTTCAGGTGGCAAGAGAGAGTATTTAAAAAGGAATTTTCATGCTCTGATAGATTTTAGTACTGCAGTCAGTTTGTTATATCGAGGTGGACGCTCTTTATTATTTGTAATATAACTGGAAAACACTTAACCATTTTGGATAAATACAGAAGGAATAATTATAAGTTTTTATACTGTTTTTGAAACTAGGAAAACCACTTTGCCTGAGTGCGTCATTGTGACAGCGCTTTCTTCGGTGAGGGGACGGAGTGGTTATTACGGGTTCGCGTATTCCATTTTTTCCCAGCTTGCGGCCCAACTCGGAAAAAATACGCAACTGTATTTTGCCACTTCTTGATTAATACGTGTACGAAACCTCGCTTGTGCCTCTAAAATACCCATTTAACAAGCAGAATAAATTAATAAACATAAGCTAAAAGTTTATAAGATTCGCGGACACATGTAATACACACTCCTCGGTAGAGTCCGTTGTTATCAACAATAGGTTAAGCCTCGGTAAAAGAAGCAGGTTTCAAACTTAAGGAAAAAATCAAATAAGACGATTCAGTATCTACTGTGAAACATCAAACTCAGAGAAAGTAAAAATTATTGTAACGTCACTCGGACAATGCGATAAGGAGACTAAACCCTCAACTGATGTAATGAGTTGCTCCGAGTCCTCTCAAGGTGGGACAGTTTATATTCGTGAATTAAAATGAACAGTTAGCAACTCCATCCTCCTTCATGATATCTGCCGTCTGTCGGATTTGTGGGGACAGATAAAGGCACTCGTGGAGATTAATCGCTGCGAAGCGATTTACGTGGCTAGACTCGCTGAGCGTGGTGCGTCACAGATAAACTTGTTAGCAGGTAAATCCCGAACATGGAAGAAGGAATAATATGGAGACGACGCAAGAGACCTTTACCACGCATGGGAGTGAAGCAGGCCGGCGGAGGAGTGGGGGGGCATGGCCGGAGTGGTGGGGGCTTGACCGCTTCCCAATAAACACGGGGAATATATACAAACACCTCAAGGGGACTCTAGGATAAACGTGACGCCGCAATCTGGTGATGGATTATTATGTAACTCGATGAGATAAATAAAAAATGAAGAATAAAATTTTTTGATATCCTGCTTAGTTTTCGAGATATTCTGTCTCAAATGTGAAATGGTTTTGGTTGAAATTCAGAAGAAAAAATTGGTTAAAGTCAAATTTTATGATGAATTTTTATTTAAAAAGACGAGACAAATAAAAAATAAAGAGTAAAATTTTTCGATATTTCACCTAGTTCTCGAGATATACTGTCTCAAAAGTGAGGTGTCTTGAGTTGAAATGCAGAAGAAAAATTTCGCAAAAGTCAAATTTAATGATGGATTCTTATGTAAAACGACGAAAAAACTCGATAATAAGGAATAAATGTTTTCGATATCTTGCCTAGTTTGGGGGATATACAACATCCAAATTGAGGGGTTTAGGTTTGGATGCAGGCTGGACCAAAAATTAATTCTGTCAAAGCCACAATGATTACATGGTTGACATGCAGAATGGATATTTCAGTTTTATTACTACCACTTGTGGTTAGTCTGAAATGTGTCCTAGACCAGAAAAAAAGTAAGAGGACCCACTCTAGGGATGAGCAACCCAAACATTTTGTAGGCTGGTACCAGAAATAAAATGTTTCCGCATAATTTATAATTAGTATAAAGTGTATCAACAAAAAGTAAAGAGTGATACTTTACTATAATGTATGGTTGGCATCATGCGGTGTTCTTTTAAGTAACTTCAAGCAAGTGTGCTCCAATCATAAATGCGATGATGAGTCACTGTCTGAACAAGCGTATACTTTTTTCAACAAAATAACTTATCACGCTAGAAGAACTCTACTTCAACTTCTGTTTAAAAGGGCAGAGGCTTTATTATTACCTTTAAAAATAAAAGAGCCGTTTCACAATTGTTGCTATTACAGGAATGTACAAGGAACTTTATGACACAGAATTTGATTCATTACTTTCCTTTACTTCACATTATTAATAATGAATTAACATGTGGTTAAAGGTAGGGACCGTGCACAAACTCACGGCCCGGTCCGGAGGGGGGGGGGGGGGGTGCTGGAAGGCTACGATTTCAAAATCGGTAAAAATAGGTATAGACGTATTTACAAACAGATACAAGTCTTATATGAAGCTTTAAAAATAACCTAAGTCAGTGGCCTGAAATAGCTATTTAAAAAATTAATAAAACTCACAGCTTCTCACATAACAGTTAATTTCATCATCCATTGTCAGTATAATCAGCAACGTGACGAAAGAAATCGTAATAGTAAATTCACTGAATCGCGAAGTAAAACACGCCCCTTTAAATCTCATTTTAAACACTCGTTAAAAAAATAATGCTAGTCTATTATGTGCAAAATAGCAAGTTTGCCGATTTTCTACACTACACCAAGAAAAATTTGAGAACAAAGTCATCCCATTGAGAGCTATGACTAAATATTTATACACGTGCTGCAAAGTTTGCGGTGTCTACCGCTCACTTCAACAACGATAATTACAATTCAACTTACTTATGAAATGATATTCCAGGTTCTTTCCTGTCTGGCCTATTTATGCAACCGTACGCAACACAAGCTGGCATTTTTAAACACTTATACACAATACTACATGAAATAATCACTGCATCTACCACAATGTGAACACCTTAATTGTTGGGAAGCGCCATATGGTCGCTGCCGGTGCTGCCACCATGCGGGAGAGTTTAGTGCTTGCTTCACCGATTTAACGTCACTTCTCCTCCATATAATTCCTTCCTCCATGATCCCGAACGGTCAGTTGGCAGTTTATCTCTGACGCCAGGCCTGTCAGGCTGCCAAGGAAACAACTGCCCGCAGACTCGCAATGTTAACAGCAGCAAATTGAAAATTCACAGCTTGTTGAAACTAAGTAATCTCTCTGTAGCGATCAAATACAGAAATTATATTTTTAATGTTACCATTTTTTGCTTTCATTAGAATCACTCCGCGCGAATGCGGGGATGGTTCCTCACAATAGCCCATGGGCGCCTCCTGCCATATCCCTTATAACCCTTCCAAACCATAACCCTTCCAAACCATAACCCTTTTCGATAGGTGCAATGCACCCTCCGCCACACACTTTTAGTGACTCGCGGAGTAATAATAATAATAACTCGAATCCGTCGATTTACAGGTAGCTCGTACTTTGTGAGTCATTGTATTGTATTTCCTATATTTTTCTAAGCGATGATTTTTAACTTTTTATTTAACTATAGCAATTGCATCCGAAAGTTACAAAACATCATCTACAAAGAATGAAAGTAGTTTTCAGTAGTATACGGAGTAATGAGAATTTTCTTGTTACCTCATTTTAATGAGCTCCTAAGAAGTTTGAGAATGGTTAACTGAATGATGAGTTTTAAGTTCAAGTTGGAAGTTTATTCTTTCTTTGCAATTTAATCTCGAATAGAGTTTTAATCTTGGACTGTAGAAACGGAAAAGTTATATAATACTTGATTAGGGAGACGAATATGATGAAATTTCTTCAAGTTACAATGAACTAAGTCTCAATAATTATGTGTTAGTTAAAACTTCAAATTTCTCTGTAACCGACGGTTTCATTCAGTAAACTACACTTATTCCTACTTCATCTATTTTCTTGTTACATGTGAACCTTCGTCTGTCAGAGAAAAAATAAAAACTTAATATATTTCAAAACTTCTGGTCGATTCAGGATGGTCGACACATATCTCCAATATTTTGAGATTTTCCACATTTTGACATCTCTGAGGAGAGTTTGATGGAAATTGTGAACACAGAAGGATTCCGCGTTTGTTACCCTCAAGGACATTGTTTTACATAATATTTCAGAACTTACTCACAGATTAAGGCATGATCATTTAAAGTACAACTACAGAAATAGCTAAGAAAATGATTATAAGGAATGTAGTCACTATCTTCAATCCTTGAAAGAAGTGATATTCTTGACCACAAAGAAACCAAATGTCGTAACGATACGATCAGTCTATTTACTGACAAGATGGATCAAACAATGCTACAGTACTATGACACCACACTATTGCATTTACTGAAATGTGAACTGCAGGTTATCGACAAAAGCATTTTACATTAGTACAGATTTATCACTTCCATTCAAGAAAAGTTATGTCTGTACATTAAATTTAATTCGAAAAGAGTAATTGCAGTGTTCACAACTGATAACAGAAATGCCAAAACCGTAAAATTTAGAATTTATGTCTCCCTGTCTGTCTGAATTCGCGCGTATCAAGCAGAAGCAGGACGGATTTAAACTACACGAAAGTGACGGCTTAAATCGTCGGTCACGATATTCGATACTTTTTATCCCCACAAGTTACAAAACTCCAGTTCAAACCTGAAAAAGTATGATTTGTTTTTCTGTCTGTCCACGCAACACGCAAAAAATAGTAAATGCATTTTAGCGAAATTTGCCATAGAGGTAGACTATGTGATCAGTTAACATATAGGTAACTTTCTATCTAGCGCTGTGAGTGGCGTCTGGAGCAGTGCAGGCCGGAGTCCATTGCATAACTTATTCGATCTAAAAAAATTGTAGAAAATTTTTGTCTGTACATCAAATTTATCTCAAAAAGAGTAGAGATAACAAAACCCTCAAATTTAGAGTTTTTATCAGCCTGTCTGTCACACAGAAATTAATGGACGGATTTTAACTAAACTGAGCACAGTGATAGCTTTGTAACCGGTTAGGATATATTATACTTTTGATCCTGATACGTTACTTATTTTCCGATGATACAGAGTCCAAAATCGTAAATTTAGAAAAAAATTCTGATTGTCCGCGAATCACGCAGGGACTAATGAATGGATTTCACAGAAACTTGACATAATAAAAGCTTATGTCACCTGTTAGGATATAGGTTAGGATATAGAATAGTTTTTAGTCCGACTAGAACATAATTCCCTATGAAGTAGAATATAAGACCATAAACTTTCCATTCTTTGTTCCATCTGTGCACAATTTTCGTTAAAAATATTGAACGAATTCCAACGAAATTTAGTACAGTGATAGCTCATTTGATTTGATAACATATAGAGTACTTTTTTTTATCCCGATTAGTACCATATTTATACCGTAAATTTTCAAATGTTTGTGTTTGCGTTTATAATAACTGGCGAGCGGCCTGATGGCTGAGTTGGGCTAAGGCATGTGAGGAGAAAAAGGGGGGGGGGACGGAGTATGGATGGTCATCGGTTCAAACCCCGGTCTCGGCTGTAAGTTTTACGGTCCTCTTGCCGAGCGTGGTGGGTGAGCGGTTAACGTTCTGGCCTCGCATTCGGGAGGAACGCGGTTTCGAATCCCCGTCCTTGCATCCAGATTTGGGTTATCCATGGTTTTCCCAAATCACTCCAGGTGAATGCCGGGATGCTTCCTTCAAAAAGGCCATGGCCGAATTCCTCCCCGTTCCTTGTCCCCAGTCCCATCCCGCTTCTAATGACCTTAGCCGTCGAAGAAGCGTATAGCCATAAGTAAAAAAAAGTGAAGATGCTCCATTGTTAGGATTCCACGTTGAACTGTAGACAGTATAGTCAGGTTAAAACTAGAGTCACAAAGCTTGATGCCGTCACATCTATTCCATTTATAAACAGGCAACAGTGAACCAAAAAGTTAATCAATTGGATTGAAGCAATACGAGATCTTTATGAGCGTTTCCTTGCTATACGCACACAAAAGGTGGAAAGGTGCCACGAAAACAAAATTCCATTAAGAACTGTAATGAAAGCAATGGGAAAAGTACGTGAAACCATAAGGGGTTCCCACTTTAGAACTTTGCTGAAGCTCAAATCTCGTTTACCCCTTAAGAGCATAAATATTGGTGACCCCCAAATCATCATATTCTACAAAAGAAATGAAGCTACGAAAAATGTTGTTGGTCTTCAAATTAAGGCAAAAACAGCAGTTAAAAAAAGAGCATGTAAGAAACAAGATGTGATCGATTTTGCGATTCTATTAGGGAGTTTATTTCACAGTTTATATTCATAAAAAAGAATCACGCTCTTCGTGCTTACGCCAGGCTTCACCAATCCAGATATTGCTTGCACAGAAGCCACGTGAAGTGAGCCTGTGGGTCATGAGTAAATATAGGCTTTCCCAAATAGTGGTAGTCTCAAGGTGAAATAGAAACAAATGATATGCTCAAACGTCCTGAAATCATTGCCTAGATTGTAAATTCTGAACGAGGTGATACAGGAAAATGGAAAAAACAAGACTGCTCCACTTTTTTTACCCATATTTATTTTTATCTGTGAATTAGCAGCACAATTCTCAAAACCCGCGTGACGAAGTAGCGGGCACACCTAGTATAAAAATAAGTGCTTTCAGGTTTGGCTAAAAATGCGGACAGGAGAAAGAACTATTAGTGATAATTGAATCCTTTAAAGCTTTCAGAAATTATATTCCTGATAACAGTAGGTACGCTGTGTATTTCCATGGTTGTTTAAAACTCGTGATTTGTGAATTTTAATGGATTGATTTAAATATACGTAAAACTGTGCAATTGTATTTATTGCTGTATATCCAATCTTTTTTTTGTCTTCTAATAACATAAACAGGAGGGTTTCAGTTTTTAATAATTGTTATGGTTGATGTTAATTTGAGTTTTTCTCAAAATTCATTTAGATACTACAGGGTTTTATAGAACCTGTTGTTACCGAGCGTGGTGGTGTAACGGCTAACGTTCTGGCCTCGCATTCGGGAGGACGGCGGTTCGAATCCCCGTCCGGGCATCCAGATTTGGGTTTTCCATGGTTTCCCCAAATCACTCCAGGTGAACGCCGGGATGCTTCCTTCAAAAGGCCATGGCCAAATTCCTTCCCATTCTTTGCCCCCCATCCTTTCCCGTCTCTAAAGACCTCGTAGTTATAGGAGACGTAAAGCAGTTTAAAAAAAAAAGAACCTGTTTTTTTGCTTCGTTCTCATTTTATATTTGCACCTGAATATTTTCCTAAGAATATTTGTTTAGGGCTTTAACAACAGCCTTTTTAATTAGTCTTCTACCACCTAAGACGTAAAGAAATAAACATGCAGTTGTCTAAAGCCCTTGAACAATTGAGACCGTGTAAGGTGAGTGAGCGGTAACATTGTGGCCTCCCATTCGGAAGGACGGGGGCTCGTTAACGCCGTGCGATCATCCAGATTTCGGTTTTCCGAAATAACTCCTCGCGAATGCCGGAATGGTTCCTTCAAAAAGGCAATAACCGAAATCCTTCCCACTCCGTTCTCGTCTCTATGTCGACGAGGCGTAAGACAAAAGAAATTGATAATTGTAGTAGATTTCACAAAAGTAGCCTTATGAATGGCGCTTCTTGGCAGCCTTAACTGGGATATTAGTCACTTTGACTTGTTTTCTTAATATATTTAAATTTTCTGATTTATAGGATTATTTAATTCTGATTTAAGTACTACCGCTTGTCAGAAATTATTTAGTTTCGTCTCTACTAAACAGAATTTCTTCTGTAGCACGTAATACCAATTATTTACGAAATATCTCCTGCGCCACGAGTCTTTTCATGTAATTAAGCGAAATGGGCAAATTTAAATTTTTCGCAATTTGAAATGTAGTAGCATTAGATTTTTTTTTTTATGGAATGAAATGTTCTAGACTAGGGGTTCCCATGATATTTTTTACCACGATACCATCCGTCAAAGGAAAATTCGCCTCCCGCTTCCCGCAGCCACAATTTTATTATTAGAAAGGTAAATGCCTACTTCTCAGTTCTAACAATGAACTCTCAGAAGAAACTAAGTATGTTTTGTTAGAATAAATAGTTTGAACTCTAATAGGTGGCGAATGACGGCGTAGGGATAGGGTATAATTTACGTGGGCGGTGAAGCTACTTCGTACCTAGCGCCCTCCTGACATGTCTTTGGCACCCTTCCCCCCACCCCTCCACCCCACCCAATGTCTTTGTGCCCTCGTGGAGGGGTGAGCGCGTCCCCCAGGTTGGGAACCTATAATCTAAACCAATGCTACAGAGAATTCGCGACGAGTAAGTAACAACGCAACATATCCAAATTATAGCTCATGTGTAGTGCAGTTTAAGTCCACTATCGACGTACTCTTATGCGAAAAGAGTGTCCTCAAACTACTCAGCTGAGTTGGTGACTGGACCAAAATTCTAATTAACCACGCATCTCATCAAGCAGTGTAACCCCGCTGTAAGTGACTTCTCTATGCTAGTAGAATTTGTCTTGTTAAATGAGCTCTAGTTCGGATGGGTAAAATTTGTCTGCTAATAATCGCTATAACATCCTGATATTGCCCGCAATAGAAAGAAGGGGCATATGTAAGAATTTGTATTTTATTGGAAATTCGGTTGATGTCATCAAGATGTGACCTCATCAATACTACGGTGGCTGCTGTAGGTACATTTTCATTGAATCCCACAGATATTTTATGTCTGGGTGATCAAATTGACGTTAAAGAATTTTTATGGCTATATCTGCTAATGATAAGTTCATTACAAACAAGCTGTTGGATCTTCAACAAACTAAATAGACAAAAGTAATGTCCGCTACCACTTTCGAAAGACAAGAAATATCTGTACAATGAATGTCTGTGATCAACAGTAATGTTATATTATAGCCCTTAGTTATATTGTTTTCATGTAAAGTTCAGTATCATGTACGATGTTTTTCAAATATTAATGCACGGAGCTTAAAGTATAGAACAGTTTCTAAATTTACCATCAAAGATATTGATAAAGAAACAAAGTCATACTGCTAACTATGACATTAAATCTGATTCAGCTGGTTAAAAAATTAATCAGGCTATTAAAGAAAATACTAAAGACAATGTTAAGCGAGTTATCACTTAAAAAATAAAAAACGATATTTTTTTCTCGGATGTCCAACCAGATGGTGTCGTATTATCACAACGTTCCGACAGTTGGCTTTGCTATCTTCATCAGTTGTCAGATAGCTTCAGGTGTTGCAAGCTGGATGTCACGACCGTGGCAGCCAGCTTACAACACCTGAAGCTATCTGACACCTGATAAAGACAATAGTGGCAGCTGTCGAAACGTGTTTATACGACACCATGCAGCTGGAAACACGAGGAGACTATATTGCGTCAGTTCGCCGCTCACACATAAACGATCTTTGTCAATCAAGAATACTACGAAATCATTATTTGAAACAATCTGATGGTTACTAAACAATCAAAATTAATGTATGCCCTTACCCGGTTTCATCTACATAGTGTCACAACGAATCTAAAGCTTTTAGTCAAAGGTCTCAAATAAATGAACCTACAAGAAATATACAGTTGATATAGAATTTAAAAATTTCTGAAATAAGGGGATGTCGCTAATTTCAAAGATAACTGCAGAAAAATACTTTTCAAAACATGGGTTTCTGAAATTTAATTTTTCAGTAATACTTTTGTGATGTGCGCGATTACATATACAGCTAACTTTCTTCCATTACAATTTGTACAGTAGGCGTAGTTTTTATTAACGATTATCTTTATCTGTAACATTAACTGTAGATTAATGGTACATAAATGAAACAATAGAGACTGTAGGTAGCAACTCACGAGATTATATGCATACAGGTACAGGTACTTGGTTCAGTCATAAGGACAAGTTGTAGCTTTCTCTTGCTTTCACCGTCACTCAACAAGTTTCCAAAATGATTACTATAGTAACACACGAACAGTCGACCAGCCATATGTATATGGTAATATGCAGAGAGATATCTTTCATGCTCTACCGATACAATAGCAGTTCAATATTTTTTTTGTTCTTAGCACATTGTATACAATATAACTTATAATTATGTTAATTGAATTAATTTAGATTCTACCTATTTGTATATCACTTTTTCTTAATACAGAAATGGTGTTTCTGTAATCTGTAGTTTTTTCATTCTGAACCTAAACATTTGGTTTGAGTGAATAATTTTTCTGCTTGTATTTTAAACTTCTACATTTATACGAGATATGTTTGTCGTTCTGCTGAGCAACTATGAAATTTGGTAGTAAGTAAATTAAATAAATGGTTCGAGTTCCACTTTAAAATATAGGTCAAGCCATGACACAGATAGAATGCATCGAAGCCTTTTCACCAACTCGTAAATCCACACGAATTTACTTTTATTGGAGGTCTGGTGGCTCAGTTGGTTAAGGCGAGTGGCTGGGAATAAAAACTGTCCCAATCGGATAACAGCCTGGGACGGAATTTTTACGGGCCGTAAAGCTGATCTTTATCTTTGGCATAGCTTTTGTAGTTAACTAGCTAACCCATGCGAAAATTTCGCGAATGTAATGAACATTATAGTTGGGAGGGTTTGTAATAGGAAAAAAGAAGAACCGCCTTTAAATTGTTTGTTTGTTTAGATAACAAAATTGACGCCAATGAAGCAGTATATTAATATCTCTGTGATATGTGCTATTGCAATCTAGCGGCTTGGCTCTGAACTGTCTCATACACGCGACATTCATAGTTGTTACTTTTGCCCTTTAATGCGCAAATTCCGAAAAATTTCGTTCTTAATTTATAATGTTGAGTGGAGATACCTCATTTATCGATTTAGGTTAGGCATCAATGGAGATAAATGGCTTGTAACAAAATAAATTTAAAAAAAAAACACGCTATATACATTTGTCCTTGAAGGGTCGAAATCTGAAAAAATCCTGTCTGAAGATATAGTGTGACAAGAGCAGAGACGTTAGTCTTTAATATGATAGCTCGTTTCTAGATTTCGTTTTTTTTTTTTTAATGGCTTTCGGCATCTTAGGCCACACAGCCAGCTTGATGAATTTTTCCAGATAATTAGACACACCACAGGACGGACATGACATTCACAGATACAACAGTTAAACACCTATGCCCGCGGCCGGACTTGAACCGGCGACCTTCGGCACGCGGAGCTAACACTCTAGCTCCTACGCTACCGAGGCCGGCTAGATTTCGGTTAGATATCAAGGGAGATAAACAGCTCGTGGAAAAAAATATATATTTTGGAAATAATTTTTCCCTTTAAGGGTCGAATTCCAAAAAATTCCTTTCTTAAAATATGATTTGATCAAAGCGGAGAACTTACTCTCTAAAAAAATACCGCATTTCTCGACTTCGGTTTGATATCAAGGGAGATAAATAGCTCGTGAGATAAAATACGTTATGGAAATAATGATAATTGTCCCTTTATGGGTCGAGTTCCGAAAAATTCCTTTCTTAAAATATGATGTAACCACAGCAGAACTTACTCTTTAAAATGAAACCTCGTTTATCTATATCGGTTATATATCCAGGGAGATAAATGGCTTGTTACACAAAAAAACAGCATTTTAGAAATATTGATACTTTTGCTCTTTAAGGGCCGAATTCCGAAAAATTCCTTTCTTAAGATATGATGTGACCAAAGTGGAGACCAAAAGCTTTAAAATGAGATCTAATTCATAGATTTCGGTTAAGTATGATGGGAGATAATGGCTTGTGACAAAAAAAAAAACCTTATAGAAATAATATATATGATATGAAGTACGCTAGGATGCTCTGTTGTTCTTGTCGTGTGTATGACAGCTTCGAATAGAAAGTGGTTTTTCGCTAATGCGAAGGGGTTTGTCACTGGGTGATATAATGTCTGATTGGGATAAATTGAGTCCGAGTTGTGAACATTACAAATAATGTACAATTGTTTGGATCTCGCCGTAATAACATGTGATTGCTTACCCAGGTATCTCTGTAAGGTAACAGGATTTATCTTTAACCTCCGTAGGATTACCGGGCTATGAAACATGATATAATGTTACGCGTTTCACCACATTCTAAGGCGCATTTTATTATGTAAATCATAATGTTAGATAAAATCAAAATTAAAATCCCTTTATTAATGATAACAATAAATTTATGAATGATAACCATAAAGTATTTTCTTACCAATGCCCCTTTTTACTACGGTGCCTACGAAAGAGGCGAACTACGCAACTGGTAAGAAACTCTGTTACCAGGTCAAAAAGATTACAAAAAATTATTATTGTCAGCAGAATTTAGTTTGCTAATCTATGACTTGCGTACATCTTGTTAGCTAATTGAATATACCACAGAATTTACAAACACGAAAGTGAAACCGTAGCATATACTAATCAAGTATGATTATCAGTTTACTATCTGTGCTTCTTGCGAAAATAAGGCATAGAATTTGGCAACAATTCACGCAGACTGACTGAAAATCAGTGACTGCCGATTAAAAAGCACAACTAAATTTTTTTCAGACCCTCTCTTACTACACGTAATTAATAAGTGAGAAGACACTCAGCGAATATCGTAAATTACTTTGAAACACCAAAGAGACTCAAACATTAAGAGCAAAATTTAAAAGGGCGTCAACTGCAATGAAATCAGTAACTGGAAACCTGTCCTGACCACCTAATTTGTACCAAAATGGTAATAATCATGTTGAGCTGAAGTAAGTTGCTATTCCATGTTTTAAGATAATCTGCATTTGTCATAACCAGATGGAAGAAAAAGGGTCGCACCGTATTTATTGGAGGAGCTAACCGGCAACTGAATTCGAACTAACATAATTCTTCCATCTTTCCTTATTGTTATCTCTCTCGTGCGCTGATTTTTGTGAATTCGTACTATAATTTCTAAACTAGGGTCTTTCATTACAGTTAATAAGCATCTTTAAATTAAAACAACATATTATTTAATAAGAAATGTCAATACAACTATTGTTGGAATTTTTGTTTATTTCAGATCCGATAGATTCAGGAATCCATTGTTTTCTGTAATCTGTTTGCAGTTTTTAATTTTTGTACAGATGTGTTTGTTTGAACGTTATTATATTTTTGTATAGGTATTAAATTCGCTTATTACTGATCATATTATCTCTCTGCTACCCAAAAAAGGAGACAACTCCCACGAAAACATTTATACAATGAATATGAAAAACGTATCAGTGTTTGTAGGACAATGACGTTTTAGTAATCAAAAGATCTTACAATCATTCTTCCGATTTAGAAAATAGATTATTGGATTTTTTTTTTATTGTTCATTTAGCCGTTTGGTTTCCAAAATAGTCTGCAGATTTCCTTTTTCAGTAGCTGTCAGCTGTCTCTCAGCTTCTGTGTAGTAACACCCTTAAGCGGTGATTTTAGATTTTGGAAAAGTCTTAAGTTGTAGAGCAACAAAACTGTGCTGTTCGGGGGAGGCCACGAAATATTGCTACTTCGTTGTTTTTCTAAAAGGAACTGCATGGGCAAGCAGTACACACTACGGTCATAAGCAAAGACACTCTATGAACAGCACAGCGTCTAATAAGTTACTGAATGGTCTAATGAGTTGCTGAATATTGACATATACAGAAAAATAATTTGCTCAACGTGTCTCTGAGACCTCTAAAACTATTACTATGATAAAAAAATAAAATAATAGTTACACAAACTACAAAGCTTCGCGTCAGTCTTCCTATTTCTTTGACACAGTTAGCTGAATTCTTTTCGTACGAGGGTACTTAAGCTTTAATGACTCCAGGAAAGAAGTTATTAGCGCAATGCAACTACCCTAATGCCTCGATTACAGGGTGCGAGTTGACTGGAACGAGTGTACTGTCTTGCTGCGCGCGCACCGCACTGGATAGTCCACTCTCCTCGTGTAAACAGGTACAAGACAGGCAGTTGACTGAGGATAGTGGACTCGGTGTACGACCAACTTTTGGCGTGCGAGTTCAACAATCAAGATGGCGACAACTAACAAGTAGCGTAAGCGGAGTGAAGCAGAGGCATTATAATCTTTAGAAGTGGGTGAAAATGAGGAAATTCAGTGTAATTTTAAGAATAAAAATTATAAGAACAAGGATTTTAGAGACTCTGCTATCAAAAAATTGCTTCATAGCGGTGTCATTTTTTTACGTATCAGTAAAAATATTTCACAACTCTTCAAATTGAGATACAGTTAGTCTTAAAGATGCAACTCTATATTTTCACTTGCAACTTTATTTTTTTTAAAAGGCGCTGATGCATTTAAAGAATTTCTTTTTAATATCCATTCTTTTAACGTTTTTATACTTTTTATTTTATTATTCTTCATATCATTCAACATTATAGTTAACAAATTAGCTACGATGTTAATTCCTTTCTGTAATATGGCCATGCTATTTTCAATGAGATCACAATGTAGGAGTAGAGAACTGTCCTCGCAGTGGACAGTACACTGTCTTCAAGTTATCACTAGCATGCTAGTCCACTCTCTTACCCCCACCACAGTCACTTCCTGATCGCCGTACAGGTCACATCGGTCCGCGAGCGCGCTAGTCAGTCCGAATTGTTTACCTACGGAAAGTGTTTGTACCGTCGTGATAAAAGTATATTTAAAACTTAAAAAGTGCAACAAGCAGTGAACGAATAGCTTGTGGTAAAACTGTAAGATGTCTGGCCCGTTAGACACGGGGCAGACTATTAAGCCGGCGTTAGAGACGTGTTATGTCAATGAACCAGCATTACCTATACAATCAGTAAACTACCCAATAAGTGAAACATGTGAGCTTCAGATAGAGAACAGCATTAGTATGCAAGCACATACTCCTAGTGTGGAGGAAGGAGAACAACAGCCGTTTACCCAACAACCTCATCTACAACAACCCCAACAACAGCAGCGCCAACAACTGCAACACTTACAGCAACAACAGCTGCATCAACAACTACAACAACTGCAGCAAAATCAGCAGCTGCAGAAGTTCCAGCAACATCAACCGCAACATCCGCAGCAACAGCAGCAACATCCAGGACAACAAGAGCAGCAGCAGCAGTTCCAGCAACATCAACAGCAACATCCGCAGCAACAGCAGCAACAGCAGCAACATCCAGGACAACAAGAGCAGCAGCATCTACCGCTGCTGGAAATGGAGGTGGGGCAGAGTGAAGCCCTACTGATTGACTCACATATGACTTCTGGACCCATTCTGCACCAGATGCCTCGCAAAGGAGAAATGGAAAAAAGTTTAGGTGAGTCCAACAAATCAGCTAAGCGGCGTTGTGTAGAGAAACAGGAATCGGGGAAGGACACGGTTGATTTACAACAATGTAGTCAGATGGAGGAAAGTGATGAGCGGGGTCACCAGTCTCAGCTGAGCCCGACATAGCTTCCCCCCCATCCCCAGATCGCTCCGAGTTGAACCAGACGCAGCCTCATACGTCAACCCAGACATTCCGTAGTAAAGACAATAGATATAGTAGTACAGATAATGGTCCGTATTACATCTTTATAGAAAGCTTGGACAGAAACGTTGCAAAATTGCACCCAATGGCGATAGGAAAAATTTTATTTCAATATAATAATTCATACAAAAGGGACATCATAAACATCTCTACTGTTGGAAGAAACAGGCTTAAATAGAAACTAGATCAGCGGCTGCAGCCAATTCCATAGTCCAACTTGATACTCTGAAAACTAGAAATATAGAAGCATACATACCAAACTTTTTGATTCAAAACCAAGGCATTATTAGGAATGTCGATATTTCGCTAAGTGAAGAAGAACTACAAGAAGAAATAGTTTCCCCTTTTCCTGTTGTTCGCATAAAACGCTTTACCAAAAAGATCACAGAGGAATGATGAGCGAGTGACCCCCATCCCGATCTGCCTAGTCACCTTTCGCGCACAAACTCTTCCCTCACATGTGACTATACTGGGCACACGTTGTTCGGTGGAACCGTACGTCGCCCCAGTTATCCAGTGCGGGAACTGTTTACGCCTCGGTCACAGACAGGAGCAATGCAGGACTCGTGAACCCCGTTGTAGTAGATGCGCTGGCTTTCACTTGGTAACACAATGTAGCAATACGACAGCCGTTTGCTGCGCCCTCTGTAGCGGCCACCATTACGCGACAGACAGAAGCTGCCCAATATATCTGAAATATCGGGAAACAAAAGTAGCATCAGCATACACAACAAGCAACATGGGCCCTAATATAGAACAGCGAGCGAGAGGGTATGCTCAAGTGACCCAAACCCCGATACCGATTAGTAGCTATAATTCCCACCCTTAACACCACAACAACAGCAACAACCGATCTATCTGCAAATGTCACATCAGACAAGGACTCACAAAAGGCAGCAAGATTCAGGCAGGACATCAACAATGCAAATCATTGGAGACAAAATAAACAAACCACAAACAAATTTCTTACTTACCCCAGAAGGGAATTGGGTGGAGCCGACGGAAACCATAGTGACACACAATAACAGAGAACAACAATCTTGCCCCTCCGGGAGTATCCCAGGCTTGACTCAACACTGCGATAATCAGGGACTTCCAGATCGTAGTAGGGCATACAAAACAACCCACCAAAGGAACAGAACACAGGATTACCGGGTGCTATGGTATCAATCACCACAACTGCCGCTATCGCCTATAGGCCAAAAACCCTTACCCTCCCAAGGTACAAAACCATGTAAACCCTCCTAGCAATACAAACGGCAAAAATAAATTAATAGAAGGAATCTTTAAGTTAATGTGGAAGTAGCTAGACACATAACAAACAGTGGCATAGAAACTCTACAACTGGACGAGATTAGAAAGTCTATAGAGATATTAGTACAGCCCAGTTATACAGAGCCACAGTACTAAAGGGGTTTAAGAGAACTTTAATCAGGAATCCATAAGACACAAGACTTAATCAATGGCTCACACTTCGACCAACCCTCCACAACAACAGAGGAAATTGCACAGGGGCAGAAGCAGTTGAAGCAGAACCCTTTCAGACAACTTCAAACAAAAAACCGAAAATCAAGATACTACAATGGAAATGCCCGGTCAGTCAAAGCAAATCAGGAATCGTTGCAACGGGAACTTAGTGTAAACAACATATCTATCGCAGCATTAACAGAAACATGGCTCAAACCAGAGACAAATATGTTCATCAAAGGTTACCATCTTGTACGCAAAGACAGAGAAGACGGGAAAGGAGGAGTAGCTATACTGATTCATACATCTATCCACTTTACACCAATCCATATAGATCATACACAAATAAACTCATTCCAAGCAGTAGCAATTGCAATGCGAAGCCACAATAAGGATTTAACTATTGTCTCAGTATACTGCCCACCTAAATCCAAATCAAATCCAGCGAGTGGCGCGCCCTCCTACAGCAATTTGAAGAACCATACCTGATATGTGGTGATTTTAATGCACATCATACGTCTTGGGGATGTGAATGGAATGATGTATTTGGGGAATCCCTTCTAGAAATCATAGACGATTTCAACTTATGCATCCTAAACGATGGATCTCCAACCTTGGTACCCAAACCTGGCTTACGTAAATCTGTAATAGATTTAACAATTTGCTCTCCGTCGCTGGCCACGGAATTTCACTGGGAAAATATTCAACAGGTATGGGAATCAGACCATTTCCCCATTATAATGACAACCAAACATCTAGAGACACCACAACTTATCCTTCCACCACCAAATGGAACACACGAAAAGCAAATTGGGTCAAGTACAGCCAAATAATTGAAGAAAACATAGATAGGGTGGGTACCGCCAAAACAACTAGCCAGAAATATGAGGAATTTCTAAACGTCATAAATGAAGCGGCAGCAAGATCTATTCCTCAACACAAACCAAGATCTACGGAAAAACACATCCCCTCGCCTTGGTGGAATGAAGATTGCTCCAGAGCGGTAGCAAAAAGAAAGCTAGCATTCACAAGATACAAACACGAAGCTACTTGGGAAAATTACTTAAAATACAAAAAGACAGAGGCCGAAACAAAAAGAATATTAAAGGAAAAGAAAAAGATGTGTTGGAGAGAATTCTGCAACAATCTAAACAGTAAAGCACCAATGAGCTCAGTATGGCGCATGATCAACAGACTAAGGAAAAAACCGGAGAGTCCAAAATCGACATCAAATTGGATAGAAGAATTCGCAAACATAATAGCTCCGCCAACGGTACCACCCGGACCTACAGACCCACCAATCTATGACAAAGAAGAACATGAACTAAACATACTAGAAGAGCCATTCTCGATGGAAGAGCTGGAATTGGCCCTTAAAACCGGTTCAAACACGGCACCTGGCATAGACAGCATACAGTATTCCATGCTGCACCATCTCCCACACCGCGCTAAGGTAGTCTTACTCCAACTACTAACGAAGATCTGGGCCAAAAGCGAGATCCCAAAACAATGGACAACACAAATTATTATCCCAGTGCACAAACCTGGCAAGGAAATAAATAGTGCTAACTCATACCGGCCAATTGCGCTATCTTCATGTATAGCAAAAACCCTAGAACGCATCATAAAAATGAGACTGGAATGGTGGCTGGAACACCATGGCATGTTGCCTGAGACTCAATTTGGATTTAGAAAAGGAAGGAGCACAACGGACGATCTCAGCATACTTACCCTTGATATTGAACAGGCATACATTAATAAAGGCTACCTTACGGCCATATTTCTGGATATATCAGCAGCCTATGATAACGTACATATTCCAATATTAATCGAGAAGCTCAAAAATTGGGTCTGCCCGATATATACTTACGCGGGATTTATAATCTGATCCATCTCAGAACTGTCTACATCCGACTGCAAGACAATTCTTTATACGGTCCTCGAGTGATATCAAAGGGATTACCACAAGGGGCAATCCTAAGCCCCATACTGTATACCATATACACTGCAGACATAGAAAATCTATTTAGTCCATCAATAAGGGTCCTGCAATTTGCCGATGACGTGTGTATATACACCGTGTCACCATCTTATGGAATAAACTTCAGGAGATTACACGAAGCGGCTATCAAGCTTCATGAGTGGGCTCAAAACTTAGGTTTAACCATATCATCTACGAAATCATCAGTAGTGATCTTTACTCGGAAACAAAGAATATATCGAGAATCTGAGATACAATTGGGCCCATACTCTTTCACAGTACGATCATCGGTCAGGCATCTCGGCCTATATATAGATAGTAAACTCTCATGGAAGAAACACATAGAGCACATTATATCCAAAACCGAACGACTTCTCAATATCTTAAGAGCCATAACGCGCATATGGTGGGGAGCGGACCCAACTATTCTTCTCAACTTATACAGAGCTATTATACGACCTGTCTTCGATTACGGAAGCCCTATCTTTGGAAATGCACCCAAATATATCCTCCGAAAACTGGATATAGTACAATATAAGGCGATCCGACTATGCTTAGGAGCCATGAAATCCTCCCCTACAAATGCCTTACTAGTAGAGGCTAGGGAAATGCCACTGGAAATACGACGCCATCTCTCATCCAGCGTATATCTAACGAGACGAGCATCTCTAACAAATCACCCCGTGATACAAAGAGTAATAAAATATATATCATTACAGGAAAGAAGAGATATAGCCACCAGACTTCGAATGCCCATGTTAGCACAGTGCTTCACCAAAATAAAACACATGATACCATTAGTTTCCCAAGGGGACACAATTCCCCTGTTCTCATTTCACTATAATACCCTGAGATATAAACCAAATATATTCTACCTACCAGACTGGATCGCTAAAAGCAGCTCAGCAAATACCATGACAAACAGTTTTTTGAAACAAACCTGGCCAGATTTTGTACAAATCTATACGGACGGTTCCAAAACCACGGACGCAGTCGGATATGCCTATTTCTGTCCTTCCCTTCACGAATCGAAGAGAGTGCGTTTACCAGCTGAAACATCGATATATACGGCCGAAACATTAGCTGTTAGAGAAGCTATTAATTACGGAAAAGAACGCTACAACAAAATACTGGTTCTAACAGATTCCAAAAGCGTGGCGCAAAAACTTGAGAACTCAAAACAGCGGAACGGATTGAACAAACCTCTATTAGAGATACTAAACTTAATGTACACAGCTTCGACAGAGAATAAGGAGATACACGTGTTATGGATAAAGGGGCATGCCTGTATTCAGCATAATGAAACAGTCGACCGCATAGCCAAGGCAAGCACAATAGAGGAAGATATACAATACGTTCAACTTCCACATACAGATTTCATATCTATTATTAAAAAAGAGGCTTTTCGAATCTGGTCCAATTCATGGGCTACTACACAATGCGAAAGAGGAAAATATTACTCACAAATCCAACCTAATATTCCAGCTAAAGTATGGTTCGGGAATTCCACACTAAGTAAAAGGCATAAAACATCTATTATTCGAATGAGACTGGGACATGGATGTTACCCTCAACACCTATTCAAAATCGGAGTGGAACACTCCCCGTTTTGTCCGGAGGACCAAGAAGAGATATCAGATATAAATCACATAGTCCTGGCCTGCAGCCGCAACCTGTTACCCACAAAAAACCTATACACAAGTCTGGTAAAGATTAAAATTCCCCTTCCCGTCTCCGTACCTGTCCTGCTCAATTCAAATCGACAAGATGTATACAAGGCGATTGCTATTTTCCTTAGTGAAGCAAACATCAAATTGTAATGTATTAAACACCAACACTCTTGTGTATATTCTGTATTAACCGAATTAAGCTCCTCTGTTATGTAAATAACTATGTACAATCCAACCTTGTTTAAATCTTTTAAATTGTATAAATATAACAATAAGAGAGGAAGTATACTTCCTATTATATATAAAAGCTCAAACGGCATTAATATAGATATTTAGGGAAATATAATTAAGAGCCATTTAGTTAATAAATATAGTTAAACATTATATAAATGTAAATCACAATTACAGACATGTGTCAACTTACAACGAATTATGTAACTTTAGTATCAAGCTGTAAAAGTAAGTAAAGATAACAAGCCTGAAATGTATATAGGAATTGTAAAACTAGAAGATGGCTGTATGGTCGGCAAGACCAAAGGCCAATAAAAATAAAAAATAAAAAATAAAATACCCCCACCACCGACGGTCCGGCCAACTGTCGTTCCAGTGAACTCGCATCGTGTAAACGCGCCTAAGCGAACAATAAATTTGAATTACGATATGTCGAAAAATTTCCCTTATAATATGTATTGCGAATATCATAGCGGGCGTGAAAAAAAAGAATTGCTACAAGTTCTACGCAAAGATCAAGAAATGTTTATTTTCTGGTTTCATTTACCACAGTCAGTCCACCCAATTATGAGCACGGAGTGAAAAGTACCCGATTTTGACTTTATGTCATTGTTTACACCGTTATATCTTATTATCATTAGTAGTTTTCAAGGTATCTTTATGGTTTAGTGTTTTTCACAGCTTTCTTGATTACTTGCGATATTATACCTGAGAGCGAGAGAGCGACAGATTTTTGTTGTTGCAAAAACGACTCGGGTAATAATTATAATACCACTATATTTCTAATTTATTTTGTACTGTCGGTTAGAATATAAAACAGGACATTCTTTTTTAAATTCCTGAAGTACTTTCTTAGTTCAAATTGCTTTCATTTTTAATCTGTAGAATTACGTGCTATTCAGGCAATAAAGTGTAAGGAACACATGCACAAACAGTGATACATTTTAATATTACTGGACGAGGTGAAATTATGATTCGCAACCACTCGAATGGAATTTTCTTGAATTCCGAGTGTGGGATACTAATCGTAGATTTTTGTGAAAACTCTTGTTTTCTGTCTTCTTATGAGTTTTCGACTGAATAAAATTTTTAGCGTCCTTATAACATCTATTGTAGTCTTTCTCACTGTTAACTCAGTGGTTAATTTACAGAAATGTATGGTCCTACTCATCTATCTGTCCGTGTGAGTACGGTAAATGTACGCCAAAGTTCTAATTTTCTTAGTATTGGCCAAAAAATATTCTTTTGTCACAAGTCTTTACCGATTTATAGCAGTCTTATGGCATTTCTTATCCTCAAGGAATCGTATCGTCGAACACCTACCGTTAACAATATCCGTTGGCAGTTAATATATAATTAGTATATTTTAATATTTTCCTCTGAAATTATTTATTAGGATGTTCCCGCACCGAAAAATTATTAATACAAGATCCTGTCTTTTTTCCACGACACACTACGATAAACTTCTTTTTCTCATCCATCATTGTAGTTCGTCTACGTTTTGCGTTGTATCTGTCCAGCTTTCAAACATTCTTCCACTGCATACTTCAAATGCTTTTTTATTGTGTGTTATTG